>VYZV01025185.1:13297-26678 GCA_013401275.1 Pandion haliaetus | reverse complement strand
ACAGAAAAAAAAAAAAAAAGCTCCGGAAAGAGCTGGAAGAGCTCATCTCTTATTTCAAACTATATATGCCAAATATGCAGTTTTGAAGTTCATGGCAAGATAGTGGCCATTGATGTTGAGAAAGATTTAATGCATGCCATATTGTTGCCATATTCTGCTACTTTGCAAATCTATCATTCCTAAACTTTTTTGTAGTGTCTACCTGAAGTTTTATAGAAAATTATGTGGAGATTCCTTTTGCTGTAGCCATATTTTAAAGAACTTGTGCCTACTGCCCCATATTCAAGTACCCTGTTATAAAAAATATAAACTATGATTTTTTTTATAGTAAGAGAGGTAAAGATTTAA
The DNA here is from genome assembly GCA_013401275.1 of Pandion haliaetus. Lineage (NCBI taxonomy): Eukaryota > Metazoa > Chordata > Aves > Accipitriformes > Pandionidae > Pandion > Pandion haliaetus. Next base: position 26,330 of record VYZV01025185.1, on the reverse strand, counting down.
ATAAGGGCCAAAGTCAAAAGAGTTGAGATTAATTAAAAAATAAAAGCAGTGACTCTGCAATGCCTGTATGTTCTCCTTTTGTTGCATATGAAGTAGGTGGCAAATTTACTAGTCATTTTTCATCTTGAAGAAGAAAAGCTGCTCAGTATAAATACCCTGCCCAAATTCCTGAGTGCTTTTGTCAACAGCTATGTCCCATAGACAGAAATTACAGGTTAATGAAGAAGAAGAAAAATAAATCTGTAAGTTCAACTAACTTTTAAAAAAATATCTGAATGTGTTTTATGTGTTGACTTTAAGATCTTTAATGTTTTAAGAGTTTATTCACATTTTTCTTGACTTTTGGCTTCCTTGCCCCAGAAATGGAGTACTGATGCGCTGAAAATAGTCTAAAATTGCACAGTTCCTCCCCTCCTCCTTTTTAAAAAACAATTCCACACCTACTGTGTATATTTTTTCTACTTTTTCCAAATGATATGACTGTAGAAAAAAACCCCAAAAACCCAGTGATTCTTCTTCAGCGATGCAGGTGAAGGTCACCCAGAGTTCTCTCCTGCATTTTGAGTAACCACACAAATCACAGAATAAGTCAGATTGGAAGGAACCTGAGGTTTTAAAATAACTTTGGGTTTGGATAAGAAAAAGATGTCTCGGAACCGATTCAAGGGGCTGCTGCTGTTTTCACTTATTTCCTGCTTCTTGTCCTATTTAACAAGACCTTACTTCTAGTCTACGGATTTTGACATACAGCTATTTAAAACAAAGCTCGCATTTTAATTGCACAAAGAAATGCAAAGAAACAGGTGGGAAGGCGGGTGTCTTCCTGCTATAAATTTTTCTGGTGATCGGTGATTCACTTGTACTTCTGTCCATGTCAGTAATGGATGCTATATATAATTCCAGGTTGAGAGAGGGACACCTGCCTCTTTGAGCTGGCATGTCTCATGTAATGTATCATACAAATACATCCACCTGTTGCAGCAAAATTTCAATTCACTTGCTGTAAAGTTTATTATTTAAAACAAAAAATGGTCTGAGTTTAGGATATATGTAAGTTTATAAAAGAATCCATTATAAGTGCCACTTATAAAAGACAATGACCTAAATTCAGATCAGAATGTGACGCTCACCCTGTGTGGTATAGTTCATCTCAGAATTTCATTAGATTTAATAGGAAAAGTATAAGACAATATGATGATATACATGGTACAATTACTGTTTATAATTAACTGATATGCTACTTGAAGGTGGATTTTCTACATTAAAAAAAGTAATTGAAGCTATAGTTTGAATGGGGGTGCTATCGAAGGTGATTTGCAAACAGTCACAGCTAAAGAGCCATTTTTTTGCCAGGACTGACTGAAGGATTTGGGTATCCAGGCTTGGCCAGACCTTTCCCGCTTGAACTGAAGAGCTGTGACTGTTAACAGGCTGCGTTAGAAAGCAGTTGCCCCTCAGCAGATCTGCCACAGACTGGGGAAAATGGGGGAAGATATGCTTAGAAACCAAAAAGCAACCTCTTAAAGATCATGTGAACATTATGATGTGTTTCTTTCTTACAGCAATAAAATTTGCACCACAGAAGATACTGGGAGGCTGGGTGAGGTCTGGGAAAAGGTATCCTACAGACCACAGGGGGGTGGCAGGCCATGCACTTGCATAGCTGTGACCGTGGAGTTTGACTGGAGTGATAAAGTTCCCCATCCTTCCCAATAAAGCTATGCTTGATTAATTAATGGATTCATTAAGCCATTAAGTAATGGATTAATTCTGGGCACTGCTGGGGAACTAATGGGATCCTCCCTGTATGGACCATTCTTCATATGTTGTGGTGATCACATAAAGAACAAATTTCAAGCTTACCCTGTAAAGTTTACTCTAGTGACTGGTTTCATGTAGTGTTCTTCTGTGTTGAATGCATTTGCGTATTTGGGTTATTACCTATTGGCATGATGAATTTTCACTTGCCTGGTGTATGAATAAATCAGCTGCAGTCTGCAAACAGGTTACTTAAAAAGTGCAATTCGCTTAATGCAGATTTTTTTTTTTTATAGGTTGCACTAATGTAATAATTTTGGTTTCACTTTGCTGCTTCTCTTCATATGTTAGGTTCTAACAATCAGAGGGGCTGCAATGTCTTACATACTATGAATCAGGCATCTCTTTAGCTCCTTCTTTCTATGTCTCTGTATTTGGCCTTAGGTCCAGAAATACATGCTGAAGTGCATATATTGCGTGCCTTCCCCTGCTTCCTGTGGAGAAGGGGGGCAAAGAAGGACTGGAAATTTCTCTCTGCCCCCAGTGGCACTGACCAGTGTGATGGACCCCTGCAGAATTGTTCTCTGGTATTGCTACCAGCTAGTGATAAACATATTCTTTCTCCGCAAGCCCGAGCAAAGAGAAAACTGTTTGGTAGTTTGGTTTTTTGTGGAAGGCTGGGAAAGGAGTTGCTGTTGTTCTTACGACAAAGTATGAGGCAGTGTTGTGGTATTCAGAAGTCATATTTGACCTTGCTGCAGTTCTGGAACATAATCCTTAGCAACCTATTTGCTAAGATTTTGACATATTCCTCTTCAGAAATTATTAGATCTTAACAATATACTATATATTTTGATGATAAAATGTATTGTACCAGTATCATTGGTCTTATCTTTTGAATTAATAGATTTATTTTTTTTTAATCTCTCTACTTTTTCTCTAGAGTGGAATTGTTATATTGTTGTAAAACTAAGGCTTGAGAGACCTGGTTCTAGACTCAACTTGTCACAGGTAATTCATTGATGTTCTTATGTGATGTGTTTATGGGTCCAGGTCTTACACTGAATGTTACAAAGACTGTATGTAACAAAAAGATCGTTTTTTAACTTACAAAGAACATACAAAATGAAGTAGGGACTGAAGAGGAAACAGATAAAATGAAACATATTATTGTTACTTTTGCATATGAGGAACTGCTTGGGCATTTCTCCAACTTTTTGTTGTTGGTACTTACGGCATTTAATTGCCATTTGTGCATCTGGTGACTTGCTTTTCTTGCAGTGATAAGCTGCACTTCCATGGTTTAGTCTGTGTCATCTGAGGTGGTTCCGATTCCTGTGCAGTTGTATGGGGTTTGCATGGCAAGGTTTTGGTAGCGGGGGGGACTACAGAGGTGGCTTCTGTGAGAAGCTGCTAGAAGCTTCCCCTGTGTCTGACAGAGCCAAAGCCAGCTGGCTCCAAGACAGAGCCGCTGCTGGCCAAGGCCGAGCTAATCAGTGATGGTGGTAGTGCCTCTAGGATAACAGATTTAAGAAGGGTGGGAAAAAACCTGCGAGGCAGCAGTCAGAATAGAGAGGAGTGAGAATATGTGAGAGAAACAGCCCTGCAGACCCCCAGGTCAGTGAAGAAGGAGGGGGAGGAGGTGCTCCAGGTACTGGAGCAGAGATTCCCCTGCAGCCCGTGGGGAAGACCATGGTGAGGCAGGCTGTCCCCCTGCAGCCCAGGGAGGTCCATGGTGGAGCAGATATCCACCTGCAGCCTGGGGAGGACCCCACGCTGGAGCAGGTGGGTGCCTGAAGGAGGCTGTGAGCCCGTGGAAGCCCGTGCTGGAGCAGGCTTCTGGCAGGACCTGTGGCCCCATGAAGAGAGGAGCTCACACTGGAGCAGGTTTTCTGGCAGGACTTGTGACCCCACAGGGGACCCACGCTGGAGCAGTCTGTGCCTAAAGGACTGCACCCTGTGGAAGGGACCCACACTGGAGCAGTTCGTGAAGAACTGCAGCCCATGGGAAGGACCCATAGTGGAGCAAGGGAAGAGTTAGGAGTCCTCTCTCTGAGGAGGAAGGAGCAACAGAGACAACGTGTGATGAACTGACCACAACCCCCATTCCCCATCCCCCTGCGCTGCTGAGGAGGTAGAGAACTCAGGAGTGGCGTTAACCCCGGGAAGAAGGGTGGGCTCGGGGGAAGGTGTTTTAAGATTTAGTTTTTATTTCTCATTATCCTACTCTGATTTGATTGGCAATAAATTAAATTAATTTTCCCCAAGTCGAGCCTGTTTTGCCTGTGATGGTAATTACTGAATGATCTTTCCCTGTTATTATCTTGACCCACAAGATTTTCACTGTATTTTCTCCCCTGTCCAGTTAAAGAGAGGAGTTGTAGAGCAGCTTTGGTGAGCACCTGGCATCCAGCCAGGGTCAATCCATGACACCTGTGACAACAGTGAATGTCGTCCCACATAATTCAATTAATTACTGGGTTGCTCTACTTTTTTTAAAGACCTTTAGAATAGGTTATTTGAAATTTGGGGTTGGTTTGAGTAGGGCTTAAACTCACTATAGATGAAGGCACTCCAAGACCTTTCCAGATCAGCTAATTATTGATTTATTATTCCTAAAGGAAAGCAGCCTTGCCCATGCATCACAGTGCTCTGGGATCACTTTGCCAGTGGACAAGATTCAAGGATAGATAAGTTTTTCTTAAGTATTTGATAGCATTACTGGAAATCATTAAACGAAACAATAAAATCATGCAATAAAACACTTCTGGGTTATAACTTACAATTAGTTTCTTTTGTTGCTTTATTGTATCTCTTTTGTGGCTTTATTGTCTCTCTTTCACAGCTTTATTTTCTCAGTCTGCTGGAACACTGGTTACTTATTTTCACTGCTTAATTCCCCATGTCCTCCCCCTTCCCCAGTCATACCTAGGGTGCTGTGTACTGTACTACTGTGCTCATGCGTCTCTGTTTATCTAGAGTTAGGTCACAGGCTTTATGTATTGCACAGGTTTGCTTGGAAACCAGAAAGATAAGGTGAGACCAGTCTTTTTTTGTCAGCTGAAGAACAGTGCCTCTGTGATGAGCAGCAAAAGGAGTGTTAGACTCATGATTCAGAAAACATGCCTTCTTGTCAGAGAGTTGATGTTACTTCTTTATTTCCAAAGGTGTTCCGAGGCCTAAATCACTGATATTTGCAAAGTGCTTTTTGATTCTCCTTTGGAAGAATTATACTGTTCTGCCTGGTGAGAGCAAAGTTTAAGAAGTTACTTAGAATTCTGACAGTTGCCCTCCTACCGAGGACTCAGCCAAGCCTTACACAGAGCACTACTACTTAAATTGTTAAAACACTTTCCATTGTTACACTTAGTGAATCACAATTTTGCTTTATGCTTCTTTCTGCAGGAACACTGGCATAATTTGAAGCAACAGCTACTTTAATGGCATGTAATGAGCAATTAATGAGCAAAATAATATCTGTGGCTTTTACAGTAACAGCATGTCATTGCTCCTTTGTTCCTGTTCTCATCATCATCTTCTTCAGCATCTGACCTATAATCAGTTTTCTTTTCATACTTATCTACAGTACTATTACTTCAGGCAAGGCCTCATTGTCCCTTTCATCACAGAGAAAATTGATAGTGTGAAGAATTACATGAAAAGAGAATAATATGCTTTTCTTGACATAACTAATTTCCCTCGCTCTCTGCCTGTGTTGATAGCAATGATATCCTTAACCAAATTCTTGCAGTCTCCCTTTCCACAGAGCAGTGTTGTTTATAAATCAAATGTTTCCTTTCAAGCTGCAATGTGTCCTGAATTGTGTAGTAGGGTTTGCAAATGTGTAGACTTGAATCTTTTTTAAGTCCTGTTGACTTTTACTGTATTCCATAGGGCCTCATGTTCCAGTGCAGTTTTGAGAATCGCTTTCCTAGAGAGCTCTGCTGGTGACAGCTTGTCCCAGCTCTGCCAGGATGTAATCATGAGGAGGAGGTGGTATGGGTCCAGCTCTGCTCCTTGTCTTTGCATGGTAGCTGCTTGCTCCATGCTAGGTTGGGCAAAGGGAAAAACATTTGCCTGTTTTTATGCGGAGTAAGGGTCAGAATAGTCTTTTCTACCACCAGAAAATTCTGAAGAGGAAAAACAGAGGCTGGCAAGAAATGTTTCAGATGTAACTTTGTTTTAATAATTCAAGATTCTCAGAGCAATTTATTCTCATTCCCCAAATAGTGTTTGTCTTGAGAACTCAGGGGAATCAGCTGACTTCACTTTAGCCTCAAGGTGTAGTAAGGATGGTACTCAAGAGCAGTAACTGCACTGGAAATCAGGAAGTAATAAAGCACAACTTATTCTAGAATAATTTTTAAAAAAAATTTACATTTCTATAACATCAGGAGTTTGTTTTCAGCAAGAAGGAAATTATATTCAGCCATGAACTTTAATACTCCTGAGAATTCCAGTTTACCGTAGAAAAAGTTTGTTAATTATGATTACATACTCTCTATTTCTGTACCCCAGGACAATAATGTGGTATCTTTTTTCATAGGCTTCCTGGGGAGGAAACAATACAGGGAAGTGTAAATACAGCTTTTCCATAGTGATGATCAATGCTACAGTGCTCAGATATTAATACTGAGTAGTCCACCAGGACAGTATTATACTACTAAAATTGTAATTTACCTATAACACCTAGAAAAACATCTTTAAAAATAAATTCAGGCAGATGAGCTCTTTTTTGTCAAGATGTAGCATAGATGTGATGAAAAGCAGGGCCAAAGTTCTTACAGCATTATATGGATGCCCCTTTTCAAGTGCATCTTCATGGGATTGCTTAAGTGTGAAGGTAAGCAGGTATATAAAGTTTTGGACAGATGAATGGAGAGGTGAAGGTTGAGTCATAAACCTGGAGCCAGCTGCATTGTGGCAGCTGCATATGAAAGATCAGGCTGTAGTTTTTCAATGCTTGAGAAACTTGTAGGCTGTGCATTGAAAGGCAGGGACATGCAAGTGGGAGGAAAATTGTCCATCCTTTATCCAGAGGAAAGTTTGCTGCCATTTGGGTAGGTTTACATTTTTATTTTTCTCATTGTAACTGTGTGGCTTTGCTTATTGTAGCTTAACTGAGTGTGTGCCAGGAGAGTTGGAAACTTCCGAGCCTGAGAAATAAATGTTCTTTGGGAAAGGACTTGGTGGGAGAACATTGAAAAGATAGGTGAGGATGGAGCAGCAGGCCATGCAGATTTACCCAAACTAATTTTGGAGAATCTGGTTTGTATTAAGTGTCGCTGTGACAGAACACGTAGGCAATTGGAACTAATGATAAATCTGAATCTTAGTGTCCTGGTACCTATAAATTCTAAGGCTTTGAAATATTTGCTCATGTGTTTCTTTTAGCAGACCAGAGTTTGGTTTTACTGTTTGTTTCAAGCTTTTTGTGCTTAATGTATGCTTTTGTCACCCCCCCCCCCCGAGAATTATAGAAAACAATGCTATTTTGCTTTGCTATTTCACTTTTGCTATTACGGAGGCTGAAACAGGGTTTATGTTACCTAAATCCACAATAGACAGGCTTCTTTCCCTATGTTAAGAGATTACAGAAAAAGGTTTGTGGCAGTTCAAACCAGTCTACCTCCTCTAATTTGCCCATTGCCATTCTTCATTTTGGAGTACTCTGAAAAACTCTGGTATTCTTCCTTGCAGAAACAGGCATATCTTATTTTGAGCCAATCTGTTTTCAGTAAAATCCTCTTTCTGTCCTGATAAAAATTTCCCACTGTGTTGATCTGTGGAGCTGAACTGCTGATTTGATAAACTGTGATGAAAAAGTAATTTTTCTCTCTGAAATAATGGTTATCTGTCTGCCAGATTTCACTGTTCAAAACAACTGTTCTTTGCCTAGAGAAAAATGAGTTAGAGGAAAACTGAAACCTGGTAAAAACTTCTTTTCCTCCTGTTAATCATAAGGCTTAACTGGCTTTGCTAAATGTGAGTTGCTTCTTTCTCAGGTGAGGTGAAATCTGAGTGCATAAATTCAAATCAAGAGTGATCTCCTCTTAGTAACTTTGCCAAAAATAAGAGTGCAGAGTCGATGTTTCCTCCTGAAGTGTATGCAAATTGAGCACGCATTCGTATTGTCTTGCATGCTGCATTGCCCAAAGAAGTTGAAAGGCATGCTGTGAATCCCCCTTGGCTCTGAATGGGCTGGTCTGTCTGTCTACCTGGTGCCAGGCAGGTCATGCAGATACCCTAGCTCAGTTTCCTGAAGCGGTGAAGCAACAGCAGTATATCCCTGTGCTCCCATTAATTGCCCTGGAGCTGAGTGACTTGCCCAGATCCCACAGGCAAACCAAACAGTCCTCAAGGTGCAGTCTATTGATTTACCTTTAGGTATTGTAGTATGTCCTAAAGGTGTTTTTTGAAACTAATAGCACTTAGGAGTCATTCAGAACTTGATGCATGGCCTGTTTTCACACAGAGAAAATATTCTTGCAATTTAGTTAGGGGAATAGTTTTTAGAGATTGTTTATTTTTCTGATAAACACAGGAAAGGAACTATCTATAATAAAGATTCCCTTGCAAAGGGAGTAAGAAGAGGTGTACTGACAGGAAAGAAGGTATAACGTTTTGGAAGTTTGCATATAAAATATTAAATTAGATTCCTACTGCAATACACATTTTTCAACTTCAGTAGTAGATTGAATAATCTATAGGAGTTGTCATATAGTTGTAATTTTATAGTAATAGCCTGCATGTCTTAGGCACTAGTGTGTGTTTCATTTAGAGACAGATAATTTCCAAAATAATTTGAACATTTTTGTGTTTAAGCAGGAATAAGTGCTGACATCTTAAAAACCTGTTTTGGCACAAATCATATGCACGCAAGGTAAAGGTCATACTGGTCAACGTAGACAACTTTTGATTCATTAAAAACTTGAAGGTGGAATAACAGCCGCTAGTATTTGTGAAGTGATCGATAGTTTCTCAGTGATAAACATGAAGGAAAGTCTTTATGCCACAAGGAGTTTTGTCAAGTAGCTTGGAAAGGCTGTGTTTGATAGATAGAGACTTCAGGGAAGAAGCTAAAAGGAATTGATTGTTGTCCTGACTATAACTTTGCATATGAGTTCATCATTAAGCAACTCTACTCATCATTAATTCTCAGCAGTCAATCTGCCTTTGTTTTATATTCGTATACTACCTACTTTTCACTCTAATCACCTACAAAAATTTGAACTGAGTATGTAACATCCAAAATACTTGTCCCAATAGCTAATAGCTTCAGCTTCTTGTTCCAGAAGTATACAAGGATCTGTATTTGTCAGCTAGAAGCAAACAGATTTTAGACTGGGAAAGGAAGAATTGTTTACAATTAAACAAAGACTTTTATTCTTGTGTCACTATAAGTCACTATTCCCGCCTTCTGTCATACCTGCTCTCATGTTAACATTAAATTTTTCACAGCTAATTGAAGGTGGGTAAGGCTGTGTTTTGTCTGGTCAAACTGTAAGAAGGGCAGCAACATTTGCTGCATTTTCCTGTGGTCCATCTTTTTGTAAACAACCTTAGAAATTACTTTTGCTTTTCTGACCCTTTGGGTTCAGATTATTGTCCAGAAACACGTTGGGATTTGGCATAAGGGACAATATCTGGTCATCTAGGCTGGCAAAATCAAAGGCAAATAAAGAAAGAAAACAGGTTGCTGTTAAAGATTATGCAAATCTCTAATTGTCTTAATTATATATGAGGTAAGGTCCATAAATATCCATCTCTTCTATGAATTTAAGTGGATTGTGATTTGGGTTGGTTTTTTTTTTTTTGGGGGGGGGGGGGGGGGGGGGCCCAGGGTGAATTTNNGGGGGAGGGGTGAGAGACACAGAGTGAATTGTACAACAGTACTTCAGTTTTTCTTTTCCAGACAATTCTTTTGGCATAGGACTCTCAGCTGCCTTGGCCTTTTTGGTTTACCAAATAGATACCAAGGAAAATTTTGCATTTGCCAATAATAACTATGAGATCAGGGTCCCCAGATAATATAAATCCTCTCTTTAATTTGAGCTTGGCTTTGAAATTTTACCCTAATATTCACATTTCACATTATCATCTATGCATTAACAACCATTGATTTTAAAATAAAATCTTCCTATTCATAACAACATGCAAAACAACTCTGGAAAATTTAAAATACTTTTTTGTATTCATCAGTGACTCTAATGCAGCTATCATGATAGATGAATTTGATTTACTTGAAATTGCTGGGAGGAACTGGGGGGGGATGCGAGGAGAAAGGAGAAAAATGTTTTTCATTTTTTGTACAAAATGTTCTATGTCAGTTTAGAAAGTAGAGGGACAAATGTGAGCCATAGCTTACAGCAGTGGCAGAACATGTGCCTCTGCAGCACACCTTCGCTGTGGGAGACAGGTGCTCGCTCTGGAGTCCAAAACCTTGTGAATTTGGCTTTTAAATTGTAGTGCGACTGCTCAGGGTACCCACCATCATAACAAATCAAGGCCAACCATGCACAGTGCAGTTCCTTTGGAAGAGAAGTATAATCCCTCGGTATGAACAGATGCCAGACTTACCTGGTATAAGTAACATACGGAGGATCGCTTAATAAATTTTTATGTCTTCTTGTCAGTTGGGAGGGAGAGCTCCAAGTAAATTTGTGATAATATCTTGTCATTTTGAGAAGTAGAACTCTGAAAATTTCATGTCACAGGTGAACTTTTGCAAATTTTTTGCTTAAATGGCCACAGCTATAGAAGGTTTCATAGAGTACGTTTGCCTTTTGCCTCATTCTTTGCACATAATGCTAGAAGTGCCTGGAGAGGCAGAAGTTGGAGGGGATGTTTCTGAGGAGGGGAATATGAAGAAAAACTTGCAAGCAGCTGTATGATGGTAAGCCACTTGACAGAGGTCTGTGAGAGGTGACTAATATTTACCCACTGTTAGCAATAAGCAGCATACACAGTGGAACATCAGCTATGATACCAGATGCTCCTGTTAAACTTTGGTGTAAATCAAAACTAGCTCAGCTGAAGACACTTTCAGTCATGCAATGAAAAGGAAATAATTATCTTACCTGAACACATTGTGTCTGCTAAGTCTACAAAACATCCGTTCCATACTGACAGTTCACCAGAAAAGCTACTCTTGTCCCATTCATTTGCCAGGGATTCTTCTTTCACTCCCTGAATTCATAAGGACTATCCACATACTCACACACAGAGTTCATCATAGTCTCCTTCTCCATTCAACTGTATTAAATGAAGCAGGAGATCTACAGCAATAGTCAAACTCTCCCTCTTTCTAACCTCTGTTATGCTTTTAACAGGAATGGAAACAATCAACAGGGTTTTTTATTTTTTTTGAAAAAAAACCAAAATCTCCTACTGATGTTTTAATGAGGTATCCACTTAAGAGGACTTAATTTTAAATTGTCTATCCTGGTGTGCATTTTCTGTATTGATAATAAAAAGACTCCATATCTGGAAGTTTTACATTTATGTTCAGAAATTACTTCAGGAAGCAGTTAAACACAAGTTAATGGGGGAGAAAAGTGGTGATGTGTCACCTCTTTATTACCTGGCCTCTTGAGTCTGAATGTAATGGGGAGTAATTTTGTTTCTGTCTGTAACCTGGCTGGACTGGCAATCTCCAGAAACCTGGTATAATGTTCTTGGATTTAGAGGTGAAAAAGCCGTCCTTGGAAACTGAGTTAAACGCTAGCCCTGCTTCTGGATTCCTATATTTTTCTAGGAGTTTCCTCTCTCTTGCTTTTTCTGGTTGTCGCAGATTTCTGCAGCTGTTTGCAACTTGAGTGGCAGGTTTTGTGCTAACAGTCACCACCCTCAAGTAGAGTCTTTATAAATATTTTCCCATCTGTGTGACAACGCTGTTAAAAGCACAGATCCTAAACCACCCATCATGGCCAAAGAGTCTGGTAAGCATTCTGGGAGTAAAGGTGATTTTTCAGTTACATGTTGTGTAAATTGAACACAAACTTTGGAGAGATTTTGATGCTGTAGCCACATAGTCCAGCACATTTCAGAAAAGTATATGGAAACCCAGTCCACAGCTGCCCTTTGTAGTTGTCAATTTTGTGGAAATAAAGAAGTGAAAACACCTTCTGGGCTCAAGAGAGGAGTGGCCTACATTGCCACTCTTAGCTAAGTGCTCACTGAAGAAAAATCTGTGGAAGATAGGATGGTTGTTCAGCACCTGAAAGACCTTAGTAAAGAACTTAGACATTTTATGTAAGCCCCAAATGCACAGGGATGCTGATGAGACTACCAAGGCTCTTATTATATGCTGGAAATCCAGGCCAAGTTGAACAAAAAATTTCCTGTGTTGGGAATTGTAATAAAAAGAGTAAAAAACAGGCATATGTTTGTTCACCTAGACTGGAAGCCATAATGCAGTCTTTGTAGATTAATACTTACTGAAGGGTTCCCAAATTCCTTACATGTTTGTGGGAGTAATTTGTTGAGCATTGACAGTGGGAATAGCAGCTTTTCAAGAGCTGTGGCAACTGCTGTTTCATGATTAACACTGCAGTGTTTACTAGTTCATCTGCTTTGCCTGCATTAAAGTAGCACAAGGAAGCTGGACTGGAGTCTAACCCATGAGTGAGTTACACATTCTTATGTCAGAGATTCCATGACTGTAAAGGCCATGGATTTTTTTGCCTGCTTGTCATCCTATTTTTAACAGCTAAATAAGGGAGCAAACATGATGGAAGTGGGTTTTCCATAGAAGGGAAGGATAGGGTCAGTAAGTGCTTGGTAGTGAGGGTGCTGAATCTGGTTATCCCTGCTGCCTCAAATACCCTCTAGTATTTTGCAGATTGTCTGCTAATGTTCCCCTTACTGACCGCTCAGGAGTTCTCAGACCTTTCCAACCTATTTCTGAGCCTCAAGCACACCGTCTTCAGTTCCCAATAGCAGATCCCAAACAGCAGAGTTAACCTGTTCAGTGCCCCCTACCAGATCCTCTTTTCCAGGACCCCAGAATCTCTTCTCTTCTTGTTCTCCCTATCACTAAACCTCCTGTCAAACCTTTTCTTTAGTGCCTCAAGATCCTTAGTTACTTCCAGGCCAGGACCTCCACTTCTATAAACGCACCCGTTGCATTTCCAGTCTTCAATCCTAATTCACATTTTTCAGTTCTGCATTTTGATTTTATGTTCTTCCTGAACACTGGCACCACTACCCTCCTGCACTCTGTATTGAAGCATTACCTAAGCTTCCAAGCTCATTGTTGGTAGCTTTTTTTTTT
>VYZV01025185.1:2617-13280 GCA_013401275.1 Pandion haliaetus | reverse complement strand
TTTTTCATTTGCTTGTTCAAAGAGCAAAATCTTTGATATTGGGAGTGGTTATTGCAGACCTACTTGGACAGGATGATGAGAGCAGAAATGTAAGGTATGCACGGGGTGAAGGTGGAGTGGAGTAATAGCACAGACCTACATATCTTGGTCAAAGTTCCTCTTTAAATAAACAAGTGGAGAGAAGAGATTTTAGGTGCTGTTTGTGCAGAAAAGTCTGTTCACTCTTGATCTATCCAGGGGAGGTGCAGGTAGAGTTGGCAGGTGTCTGTCAAGTATTTCAGCAAGCACAAACAGCAGCAGCTTTCAGCACTTCTGTTTACTGCAGGTCTTGTGGCTTAGTGCACATGGATGGGATATTCGAGGTCTGTAATAATTCAGGAGTTGCAGTGAAACCTACCTACCCATTTATTTCACCCCCTCTAATTTATCTGAAGATAGAAGTTCTGTGTTTGTAATTTACTTTGCTCTGGGTCTGTGCAGTTACTTTTTTGCTCTTAGCAAATCAAGTAATCAAAATATTCTTTCTAATGAAATACAGTTATCCAAGAAAGTGTAGAGAATGGAACAAATACAAATACAACTATGTTATAGTATAAATAGAAGTGTAACTTTAAATTTAGTGTGACAGTACAGTAGCTGCTGTGATCAAGATTTGGAACTACTTTTTGGAAGAAATGTTTTGTTTCTCAGCAAAAGCCGACAAAATCCAATATAGAAAGTTGTAATTGGTATTCCAGCATAAAATGCCAGTTTCCTTCACCCTCCCCTCAATATAGCACAAGATTATGTGTTTTTATAAGCCTGCCGAGCTGAAATCTTAAGGAATATATTTACATGGGGCATTAACTGCAATATGTAGCTAGGAAGCTGTGCAATAAAAGAAAGATATGCTGAAATTCCTGCAAATTACAGACCTAATCCACTTCATGGGTGGCTCCAGGGAGCTCTGTTGTAAAGGATAGCCTCATCTTAGCAAAGAATAGATGAGCCCATATGTATCTCTTGTAAGTAATGAGGAGAAAAACCCTGAAGGTTAACTGAAAGAAGGCAAAATTGCAGAGAGCAGAGTGGGGAAAGCAGGATTTTATATGTAGAATGGGATGACTAATTAGCTTTTGTCTTCCATAGGAAATAAGACTGTTCAATCTTGCAGGGAAGTCATGAAGTGGTAGTTGGCTGTTGATATAAGAGAGGAATGGTTTTGTTACTACTGAGTCACAAAGTGTTTTGTTACTGATACTGGAATTGTTGTCATGTTCAAGAGCTAAACTTGAGGAATTAGTCATGTTGTGAAGTGAATCCAGGCTAGAGTGAGTGACACCAGCTGAAGGGTACAAGGGAAACCACCTGAGCTGTGTGAATCTTGAAGACAGCTTAATAGGTTTTCCACCTCTCCTTGAGCTGTTTTCAGTCCGTCAAAATGGCAGTGGGTGTACCTCGGTACCTCAGGATATTTCTTAATGGAAAAGTTCTAGTTTGTCTGTGTTCCCTGTTGGAAATAGCCACTAAGATACATCAGACAAGAAAGGAGGCGCTCCATCTTTTTTCGCATCAATAGTTCCATCTGCAAAAGGATGGAAGCAATTACAAGCCATGCATTAATAAATGTGCTGGAATAAGGCATTAATACCAGGTTGTGCATGTGTATATTAAGATTAATGTAACTTTAATGTGTTAGTTTTGTGACAGGAAATTTGTGAAAATATGTACATTTAGACACAATATTTTATTTAGTTTCAGTAATCTTTGTTGTTGTGATGCAGTGACTACTATTTTTTCCCAAGAAGACATATAGATATGAAAGTAAGTAACAATGACTGTTCTTTCAGTAAACTTTGACTATATCCTGTTTGAGTGTTATTGCAAAGTCCACTTATACAGCTATATGTCGTGGTTTAACCCCAGCCAGAACCTAAGCACCACACAGCCGCTCACTCCCCCCCTGCCCCCCCCCCCAGTGGGATGGGGGAGAGAACTGGAAGGAAAAAGGTAAAACTTGTGGGTTGAGATAAGAATAGTTTAATAGAACAGAAAGGAAGAAACTAATAATGATAATGATAACAATAATAAAATTACAATAATAATAAAATAATTTGATACAAGTGATGCACAATGCAATTGCTCACCACTCGCCGACCAATGCTCAGTTAGGTCCCGAGCAGCGATCCTTCCCAGGCCTACTCCCCCAGTTTATATACTGGGCATGACATCACATGGTATGGAATACCCCTTTGGCCACT
This sequence comes from Pandion haliaetus, assembly GCA_013401275.1. Lineage (NCBI taxonomy): Eukaryota > Metazoa > Chordata > Aves > Accipitriformes > Pandionidae > Pandion > Pandion haliaetus. The sequence goes on along the minus strand of VYZV01025185.1, from coordinate 11,040 downwards.
TTGGGTCAGCTGCCCTGGCTGTGTCCCCTCCCAACTTCTTGTGCCCCTCCAGCCTTCTTGCTGGCTGGGCATCAGAACCTGAAAAATCCTTGACTTAGTCTAAACATTACTTAACAAAACTGAAAACATCAGTGTGTTATTGACATTCTTCTCATACTGAATCCAAGACATAACACTATACCAGCTAATGGAAGAAAAATTAACTCCATTTCAGCTGAAACAAGGACACTATAAGTATTTGCATCCTCAAGAAAAGCTTGTATTTTTCTGACTTATACTGATGGAGAGACTGGCAGCTTTGTTCCATACTTTAAACTTATAATGAATTCTTCAGATTCTAGAACTAGCAAGTGGTCAGTAGGTTATTTATCTATCAATCAATCTGTAAATAATATTTTCCCAGAATGAAGTGCCTCAATTGTATGCTTTTAATGGAATGCATTGGATATTGCTATGGCTGGACAGTTTGCATAAGCAGTTGCCAGACAGACTAGTGATGTTTTCTGCTTTGTTTTGAAGCAATGTAATTAGTTAGTCTTGGGGTGAGAGGCTATTACAAAGTGTATTTAGTTAGGCTGAGATCCTCAAAAATAGATTTAAGTGTGGTTTTGTATAGGCAATTTTCAAATTAAATTTTAGCATGACATGTTATAGTTTCTTTAAAGCTTTAAAACTTAAACTTATATTAAAGAAAAGCAAATTCAGGAAAATATGACTAGAACATGTGTGTGCTACATAAAGATGTCAAAAGTGCTATAATTATATTTCATCAAGTGTAACTTAACATTTTAATAGGTAGTGTCTAGGGCTGATCTGACAAGGCATTTTTAAAGTTTTGAAATGAAAGCTCAAAATAAGAAAACATGTCACTTAAACTTAATGAATCATTTCTGTAAGGTAGGGGCTTGCTAGGAATGCCAGAGAAGTATTTCACTTAGAAGGGGCTCTATTATATTCTGAAGTGCTGTGAAGTAGGAGGTGTTCGTTCTTTCAAAGAGTGAAAAACCCCCATACTTCCCTTTTACCTACTGTTGGGGCAGAAAAAGGCCAATCCTTTGCTAAAAGTCTGTAGCATGACTTTAGGCTGAATTAGGGCAAATTCTTCAAAATGTAATTAATTGCATTACATTAAAGTTATCCAACCAGTCCTTCAAGTGAATAATCAACAGCAGTAAGTTGACAAGTTTATCAATCAGTTTACAAGACAAATCCTGATTAAGGAAGAAAGGGACTTAATCTTTATATTACAGCATAAATCATGTATACTGCTCACTAAGAGATGGAATCAATATAATTTTCTACAGCTGTGCTACTGACAGCTATTGTTTATAAAGCAACACAGAATTACTTGCATTAAATCAAGAACTTGGCTGGAAGTGTAAGTTGCGTATCAGCTTGCCTGATCCAGAGAAAAGAGGCTTGTATCTGACTTCACGTGATGTAGCATCTCCTTTTGCCAGGCACCATGACTGGTACATTTATATTTGAGGAGAGGTAGTGGAGCAGAGGTGATCGGCAAGGGGGAGCCCTGTCTGCTATTAGAGCAACGGAGATGTTCTGCCCTGCATGGGTAGGGATTGTCCGTTGACTATGAGTACCTGTTGTGGTTTAACCCCAGTCAGCAACTAAGCACCACGCAGCCGCTCACTCACTCCCTGCCCCCCACCCCCCAGTGGGATGGGGGAGAAAATCGGGAAAAGAAGTAAAACTCGTGGGTTGAGATAAGAACGGTTTAATAGAACAGAAAAGAAGAAACTAGTAATGATAATGATAACACTAATGAAATGACAACAGTAATAATAAAAGGATTGGGATATACAAGTGATGCACAATGCAATTGCTTACCAATCGACGCCCAGTTAGTCCCCGAGCTGTGATTACCCCCTGCGCCCACTCCCCCAGTTTATATACTAGATGTGACATCACATGGCATGGAATATCCTTGTTGGCCCGTTTGGGTCAGCTGCCCTGGCTGTGTTCCCTCCCAACTTCTTGTGCCCCTGCAGTCTTCTTGCTGGCTGGGCATCAGAAGCTGAAAAGTCATTGACTTTAGACTAAACATTACTTAGCAACAACTGAAAACATCAGTGTGTTATCAACATTCTTCTCATACCTAGCTCAAAACCAGCACTGTACCAGCTACTAGCAAGACAACTCCCAGCTGAAACCAAGACAGTACCATAACTCATATTATATTATACACATGGCATGTATGCATATGTGTATTTAGATGGTTATATAGTATATGGTGGATCTATACTATGCATGTAGTTAGTCTCAGCTATGGTCTTATTAAACCCTAATAAAAATTTCAGTCTAGAGAGGCACCCATAGTGACTAGAGCTTCTTACCTTTTGCTTCCTTCTCTCCCTCTTCCAGGCCCTCCTTTTTCTTAGTTGTGATAATTGCTTCCTTTGTTTCTAATTTGGTTACTGAATTGTCATTGTGTATCTAATACTGCTGTCCAACATTGCAACTTAATAACTTCATTTATATGGGATTAAATTTAAAGAAGCTTTGAAGTCCCTGATATGCAGCTGGTAAATCCTTGTGTTTTTAGCAGCATATTTGCAAAAGATGTTCAGAAGATGCTTAAGCATCTGACTGAATCTACAAAACCAGGTTGAAAACATGAAGCTGAGAGCCAAATTTTCTGTTCCAGTACATGCATGATGCTTCCACCAAAAACCATAGTCTTCCAATGAAGAGAAGTTGCACGCATTTAACAGAGGGAATTATTTTCAGTGCTGGCATCTGGCTTGTTTTCTAAAGAGGGGGAGGACCAAACTGATAAAATTTATGTGCTGTACATCCTCAGCAGTTTGTGTGAGGCATATAATTTTTTTTTTAAATGCAAAACCTCATTTCTTTTAAATATATTCATCTTGGTTGTAGCTGTAATTTACTGAATATTTCTGAATACATTAATGTATTTTTTATTAAAGAATAGAAAAAAGATTCCTGCTGTTCATGCATTACTTCTGGTGGTTTAATTAATTGTCTAGCTAAAGGTATGATGTAGTTCTCAGTTCAGATGTCTCCTGCAGCTACAGGCATGCATTTCTTGAAGGGATTAAGTAGCTATGAAGGCCGGGGAATGAATGGACTTTGGAAACCTTCCAAAAATTTCTTGTGTAATGATTTTTGTCACGGTGAAAGCTACAGTGGCTGGGGTTCCAGGCAGAAAAATTAATCTCTGCTCCAATGCAGTGAAACAATTCCTGAATGGTTCTATTGATGTTCCTCTTTAAGACCAAATTTCTTGTAAATATGTGTTTATATTCTATGTCTAAAATATCTGACTGCAAATTCATCATCATCTTGCTATCGTGTTGAAGAGAGAAGAAAGTTCCTCCTGCAAGGAATGAGTGAAGTGTTCTGCACTAGTGAGTAGTAGTGAGCTAATGAAATTCTTCTTTTACCAGAATCTTTCAAGTGTTGTTTTCCTGAGCAGAGGGCACAGCCAGGCCCACATGAAATCATGAGATGGCCTCTTTAACGTGCTGCAGCCAACAGTCTTGGGTGCTGTTGGTTCAGAGCACCAGCACAGCAAGAGGGAAGCTGCTGCTGTCCTCACAGTTTGTCTTTCCTTTCTCAAAGTTTGGAGTGTATTCTAGTCAGTGTAGCCATAGTCTCTCTGCCAAAATCAGAGAACTTTCCTTTTTCTGGTTTTGTCTATGAAGTCTTTGGCATAAGATCCTGGGCCACTGAGATTCCTGCTGTCTCTTGTGAAGGAGCAGGAATATGAAATGGTGAAATTGCTCAGAAGTTGAGTACTCATAACGCGTGGAGGCCAGGTGCTGAATAATATTTATATTGGGGTGCTTGCCTCCCTCTTTTCTTGGCTTTCATGAGGTGTCTGTCCAAACACTGAATAGGCTGGGAGGCAGGCCCTGGTAATTCTGACATGTGCTGGTGAAGAGACTAACCATGCTTCATGTCACAGTGGGACAATATGGTGTGGTTTGTAAAGGGAATCAAATTCTTGACAAAAGCATGCTTTGCAATGAATTAAATGTGATGTAAGTAAGCTGATTTCAGTGACGACATAGAGAAAATTAAAAAGTATTCATGGAAAAGTGCAAAATTGCAAGAGAGTGCCAATATCCTGGAAGTTCTTCACTGGTGTTGATTGAAAAAAAATAAAGATCGGCCCCTTTCTGGTGAATATCTACAGCAGCCAGCTTCATTTTATGGTCTGGATTTGTTCACAGTTCACTTGGGACATTAATGGGATTATTCTGCTGATCATAAGAATTGCATTTGTTGCTGTATAAACACAGTCAGGATTGGACCTTGCTATGAGATTTGGTATTTATGCACAGTAGAAGGGCCCCTTTACTGGCAAGCTTGTAATTGAGTAGATGAGACTCAGTGATAAAATAAACAGTGAAAAATTACCAAAATACTATTAATAACATTTTATACATGGAAGAAAGAGATCTATGGAAATTAAAACTACATTTGGGGTTTTCACCTGGGACACTACCTACAGTTAAATGAAACATTTATTGTTGTGATGTGCTGTTGTATGAAACAAGACAAATTTAAAAATGTATGCCTCAGTATCAGTGAAAATAAAAATGAGAGCCTGGGGGAGAGCCTTCATGACACTGAATTTTATTGTCCCCGTGGATTGCTCTTTGATTTTCTCAATCAGCTTTTGAACTTGATGGTTTTTGTGCTGTTACGACTCAGCGGCTAGAGCAGTGGGCGTAAGATCATTCCTCTGCTTTCCTGAATTTGGGTGGATACTGCAATGGAATCAGGCTCATAGGTAAGTGCTGGCTGTAGAGATCTTATGGTCATCAGGGATGCACAGAGGTGAAACAGAGAAATGGCTAAGCTGCCCTGCCTGTCAGTGTTGCTAGCTTCTGGCTTTTCTGGGCTTTTTGGACAAAGAATAAAGTTTAAAAGCTCTCTTTTATCCCCCTGCTCCCCCCACACTCTTTCAGGCAAGCAAGCAGATCAAATATTAAAGAACGAATCTTTTCATATTCATTGAATATTTCCAAATACATTTTGAGATATAAAGTCATGCTGATTTGTATATACAGGTAGTGTTTATTCTAAACTTCCAGTGCCGTTGTTGAGACATAGTCTGTTTTGAATCTTAAATGAAAAGTGTCAGAGATAATTTTTTTTTTTGAGCATGCATTCCTTAGCACACGCGCTGCACTCTGTAATGTCATCAGTGCCCTGTCCACTACCACTGAAATGTTTTTCCCAAACCGATAAAAGATTATGTTTTTGCAGTCCCTAAAATGCTCAGTAGAATATTCAAATGTCTTCTGATCACCAAATTGTGAAATTTGTTCTAAATCCTGATGATGATTCATTACACAGTTGCTCAGAAGTGACAGTGACTTTTTAATGCATATTGAGTGAAAATTGGGTGTGAGAAATTGCACTGGCAACGTTAGTTGTTACAGTCATTAGTACTGATCTGATTGTGAATTTTATTTTTTTTTTTATTCAATATGCATTTCATATGCTCATGCAAGCCACCTTGGAAATTTAAGCTTTTATAAAGAGAAATGCACAACTGGAGTAGCATCCACACAAACACTTCAAAATGTTATCAATGATTCTAACTCTTAACCTAAAGTTCCTATTAGTGAACACAAACTAATTAATTGGAATTCACCTTGGCTGCTTTTTCAAGATTTCCAGCAAAAATACTGATTATCGTACAAGGGGTTGGGTTTTTTTCTTTAGATTCCTTTGCGATAGCTGTGGTCACTTCCTACATCTTCTTCTGAGCTTTGTGAGCACATCATCCTTACCTGTCATCTTTGAGCATTCTCCCATTGCAGAGGTTCATTGATCGGTTACACCATATATTTTATATTAACTTTGGAAGTTCTTCCAAGGTGTTTATGTGTGCAAATCATTTTTGTAGGCAGCTGCAGTCTTAAAAAGCTACATTCATGCTTCTCATCCTGTTTTGATGTTTTCCATTGCCACTGACTGTATGTATCCAAGACGTGAGGCCTCAGAATGAAAAGATATCTTAAAAGAGCTGTCATCGTACTGAGAAGTGCTACTGGTGAAGAGAGTCTCAGGATTTCAGTTGAATAATTCCATGAAGAAGGATTGTCTGAACAGTATCTTGGACAAAATAAGACAGACATGAAAACCTAAGGACCAGTAGAACTCAATTTATACTTTTGCTTGAAAAGGAATATCAAAAGGCATCATTGCACATTGCTTATGTAAGCTTACACATTTTATTGCTATATGTATTTGCCACTTCTAGATGTCACTATTCAGGAAAATACCCTATATCAACCTTATGCTGAAAAAAGAAAAGCATTAAAGCAGCCTGTCCACGTCATCTCTGATGTGGATCAAAGGGAGTTGTATCCATTTGGGGTACATGCTAAAGTAAGGGAAAACTTGCATGATCTTCAGTCGGTTTCTTTTTGTACCTTGAGAAAGAAGACAAAGTAGCATGATTTGGGGAGTAACAGGTAGTTCTGGCTCTGTCAGGAGGATGTCAGAATCTTCCTGATTTTGAAAAATAACTGATCTTTAAAAATAGACTCCTGTATCCACATTTAGATATACAAAAAATATCTCTGAGTATAATTAAGTTTGTATGTCAAAAGTAGTCAGATTTTTTTTAGCACTTCTTTTTTAAGTCTCAACACAGCTATTTTTATTTCATCTGACGAATTAAATCTTTCACTGCTACTTCTTATATTACTGAATCTGTGCTAATCTCTGTTTGAAGTATATGCAAGAATATTTTATCTATTCATTGTATTTTCTTTTCCTGGCAACAAAATTTGCCATTTCCACAGCTGAACATTAGAAACATCACAAGTATCCATGAACTTTGCATTTATTAGTTTTTCTGTAGAGTTTTTTCAGAAAGTCAAAGAACTTGAAATGTATTCTATTCTCAAATAGAAATGAAGAATATAGATGGTTATTGAAAAGGAATTTATGAAAAATTCTGAAATGGCAAAATACATCTTTGTCACCAGGTTTAAAAAGATATTCCAAAATATGTCCTTTTCAATATAATTATTAAAATATTCTAAGTGATTATATTCATATTAATCAGACTAATATATTTCATATAAGGTACCTATAAAAAAGCTGAAGTAATAACCATACTAAATCTTCAAACAAATCACTGATAAAGTTGACATTTTTTATTAGCCTTTATTGTTCACATTTTGATAAATACACATTTAGTCAGAAATGATAATTTTGATAATTGATAATATGATAGTTATTACTATCTGATCTATCAAAAAATGATACTTTTTTATTGACTCCAGCATTATTATACTTGGAGTCAAAAAATTCTGCTGGAGGTTCTGTGTAGCCAGTCTGGCTGTCCTTCCTTCTGTGCTGGTACTGTCAACAGACTCAAATTTTGCACAGATGTACTTATCTAAGCTATGTTATTTTTTAATTTTAAAGCAAGCAGATAAATACACATGTGATAAAACCATACTATGGAATATTTTCTCAGGTTCTACAAAATAAAAGTCTTTTCCAGGATCAGTATCAAATCTTTTCCTAGTCAAAAAACAAATTTCAGTTTCTTATCCTTATGATTTTAGTAATAGATGGGAAAATTTGAGAAGAAAAAGGACAGACAACCTACTTAAAAATGCAGCATGGTAAGATGCTTCATCAAGATCTTGTGTAGGTTAATGTCCAGAATTNAAGTTGGGGAAAAAGAGAGACACAAGCTGACTCTTAGACATCTGTGGCCAGAACTTGATGAGATAGCTTGGTGAGCTCCATAGTACCTCATGCAGGAAGAAATACAAGGAATATTGACAGAAACGTGTTTTGACAATGCTTAACATGTAGTTGAGTTAGCTTGCATTTGGAGTGGATATGTGTTGTCTGTTGGTTGTTTCTCTTAGTTTAACTTTGTATATAGCTGAATTGCATGTCTCTGCTTTTTGTGTAGAGATGCAGGGTGGCTTTCAAACATCAGACTTGCACAGCACTGCACTTATGGGGTGAGTAACTAGTGTGATTTGCTTCCTCCTTCTCTGTTGTGGTATCTCCCAATTACCTAGATCAAAACTCTGCAACAAGCTCTGACAGTATTGATCAAAAGTACATCAGCCAGTCTTTGTAACTATTACTGATAATTAATGTCACAATTTAAGGTGAACACAGGAGGCAATACTGTTTCTTTGTTAGTAATAGTATTGGAATGTCAGTAATGATGATGATGAAACTTGAAATCCATAGCAGAATAAAACCAAAACATTTCAAAAGTTAGAGCCTTTGTAGTCTCCCGATACCAGCTTTTCCAAATGTGCCCACGCCAGACAGCTCTACCAGAAAGAGAAAAACACCAAAATATGGCAAAAGCTTATTATAAAAAATGGAGGTTTTGGTTCTTATGCTATGCTGACACCCTACAAATTACCTTTGCTTCCTAA
>VYZV01025184.1:86895-97768 GCA_013401275.1 Pandion haliaetus | reverse complement strand
AATAAATATAAATACATATTTAAATATATAAAAAGGAAGGATTACTCTGATGGGAAAAACCCACATACAAATGGATCACCAAGTCACATTCATTGAGGCAATCTTGAATTTTTTTCAGATTGCCACCAGGCAAAACAAGGCTGGCTGAGACAGCAAGGAAACCCAAACACAGTAAGGAGAGGGAACAACTAGCACCTATACGCAGGGGTGGGGATTTTTGTGTTGTTTTTTTTTTTTTTTAATTCAGTCATAGTTCAAGCCACTGGACTGGCTTCCAGCATTCTAGATTCTCTAGGACTGTATCCATTACAATTATAACAACTGTAAGATCATCATCGCTAACATGAGGATTTTAACTAGCGTCCATAACAGAAGGATGAACTTCTTTAACTGACAGTTCTCTACACAACAGAGATGTCTATTTTATAACAAGCATTCCTTTCAAACAGTCCCCTCCTCTAACCTGACCCCAGTGTCCCTCTTCTGTTCAAGCAAGATTCTACTGCAGCATTTCCCACCCTGATTTCTGGGCAAATCTGCATTTTTCCTTAGAGGTTTTAATCTGTTCAAAGATCTAAGCTCGCCAACATCAGTCAAGTCTAGTGAGTCAAAGTAGGTCTTTTCACGCTGGAACTGCAGTACTTGAAGTTTACAATGCAGCAGTACTTTAGGTTGGCAACAGAGTCACTGCTTGATTACCTACAACTTTGAGAAACCGCACCTGCAGTTTAACGAGCACAGGGAACAACTAACTGAAACCGCACCTGCAGTTTAACAAGCATAGGGAACAGCTAACTGAAACAGAGGAGTAAGTTTTAACATCTTCCAAAATTTCCAACCTAACCTTAAGGACTGTTCTCAGGAAGTTAACTATTTATCTGCATCTTTTTCCAAAATCTATTTTCTTAAACTTCAGATTTCCCACAACTACCAGCCCAAGTTTTGTTCAAAATTACCAGTGTGGTCTGATATAAGAATAATTAAAATCCTGATTAGGCTGTGCCTTTGCAATTAAGCAGTTTCCCAAACTTCTTTGCCAACATCAATTGTCAGCAAACAGACAGATTTCTCAACTGTAAGACAGCCATGACTGGAGACAGTGTTGCAGCAGTCAAGAAGAAAAGCTGAGTCCTTGAAAATTTATTTTCAGTAACACAGCTTGTCCCAACACTGTTTTGCACAACACCTATTCAGGACACTTATTCTTTATCTAACATTACACAACAAAATAACTGTGCATGTTAAAACAAACACAGCGAACATACCTACTTCAGTACCTAGACTCAGAGTAATTCTGTCTGTGTATTTATACTCAATTATATACATAGTGTGACAAAATTCATCAATTCTTACCACATATATAAACCTCACAACCTGGTTTCCCCAAAGGTTAACAGTGGGCAACACTGTACGAGGAAGAAACTTGAAAGAATGTGTCCGTGCATTTCCAAACTTTTAACTCAAAAATGCCAGCTCTGCATAGCAGCTGATATTACCATGACAATACCAGGTAGAACAGGATCCTCTCAGAACCTACATTTCCCTGCCACACTCAATACAATGTTGTGAGGTGGCATCTAATAGGGAACAGTTATTGAACCTAATAAACCTTGAACTTATCATGGAATATATCTGCCATTTGTTTGCTTTCTCTCACATGAAAGAAACAACCGTCTGGTCATCACACGGTTACTTCACATTGACTATACACCTCCCTGAATAGTACAGGATACCAAAGCTTCACAGACCTTGACAGAAAAGTTTAACTGTGATACAGATTGTTTTCTTGGTAATCTTCTTCAGCAGTAACCTTGCCATCATGTAGTCAGCCTAAGGGAACCACCCTAAAAAATGAAGTCTTTGATAAACTGCCCCTGGGTTAGGCAACTACCCCATGCAGGTACAGCTGAGCACACAGCCGAAATACTGTAATAGTTGAGTTCCTCAGAGAGGAAAAAAAAAAAAAAAACAAGGAAGCAAGCTGCTGAGATGATCTCAGACAGCTACCACAGCTCTGAACTGAATGGTGCTGAGGTGTGGTCATAATTTGTGACTACAAAGGCATGCCCCTTCATGCACACGTGTTTCCACCACACACCACTTCACGGCACAGGGACTAAGGCTGCATGAAGACAGCCAGCACCTCACTTTTGCTACCATGACCTGCATCACCCTTGAGCTTCATCAGGAACCGAGTGTCCCCCTGCGCCTAAACATTTCACACACCAAATAATGGAAAAACAACACGCAGCTGAATGTTAGGCCACGAACACTGCGATGTTCCTGGAAGCATCCTCCACAGCCTGACATGCCCTGCTCCCCGCCCCCACCTAAGGAGCTGCCACCTCGCCTCCCCCTCTCAGCAGGAAAACCCGCAGCGGGACTCCCCGCACACCGGAGGCCCCGCCGAGGGGCTAACGGTGGGAGCAAACCTCCGGCCGGGCGGACAGTGGGCTTGGGGGGGGGGGACGGACGGACGGGCACGACATGACACGACACATCCAGGGCCTGGCTGTAACCACAGCGCCGCGCTGCCCCCGGGGGCCGGCCCGGGCAGAGGGGTGCGTGGGCGCCGCCGCGCACCTACCGGAGTGCGGGATGCCCACGCTGGCGCGGCTCTGCTGCACGGAGGCGGAGCGGTACAGGGAATCTTCGTATTCGTCCAGAATGGACGCCATGGCCGCCCACCGGCACCCTAGGCCCGCGCCGGCCACTTCCGCCAACGCTCAGCTGACCCGCGTCACGTGGCCGGCCGGCGGCGCACTCAGCCTGCGCCTGCGCCTGCGCCTTGGCCCCGCCCCTCTCCCGCGGCGCGCAGGGCGGAACCTCAGGGAGGGAAGGGGCTCTTTTTTCTCAAAATGGCGTCGGGAGGGCCTCTGGTCTCTGCCTCGCGGCTCTTAGCTATGCCTGTAGTCGCAGCCAGGACCTTCATGCTCCTAATAATACTCTGAAGATCGGTTGTATAATATGTAATCGGCCTATAGCCTTGCTTCCGGGTCTCGGGGTGCATGAAGACCCAGCAAGGCTTGCAGGCCCTGTGCATCTGTGTGGTGCCTGCGGCTTCTCCTTGTTGCCGTCCTGTGCAGCCATGTGCGTGATAAGTCACCTTATGAGCGCATCAGTGTGCTTCACTTGGGTTGCTTAGCTGTAACAGTACTGCAAACACAGTCTTTTCTAGTGATTTTACTGATGGGAACTAGGAATTGGCTGTTTGTAAATGCTGCTGTAAAAACTCTTGTGCTGTGACTCTTCTTTAGCACTGAGTAGTAAAACCTTGGCTTTATGGCTGAAATAATGGTTGTGGCACAGCATACGGGGATCCAGCGTAAGGCTGTCCTTGAACTGTGCTAGGTTAGGTCTGCAGGTTTATCCCAGCTTTCTAGACTAGGTGTGTTGGACCCAGCTTCTGTATCACTAAATAGTACTTAAAACCTGGGATTTTCTTCTGTTCTGATACTCCAACAATTGTTATTTACAGCTTTACCCTCTAGCTTAAACTAGGAGAATTTATAACAAAGGCATTAACAAAAAGACTAATGTCTTATACAATGCTTTTGGGTCATCATAGACAAAATGAAGAGAGATGTACAGGTATATAGTGTATACTATACTCTGTATACTGTATGTTATATATAATCTTCACGTTCTGAAAGGAGCAGAGAAACATCCCACGGGGTGCAGGACAGTTTGCAACACAGAGGGATCCACTACAAGATACAGGAGGTCTTCCCAAACTTAGCTTGCACCTCAGGTGGCAGTGAGGCACCACCAGTAGCAGTGGCATGTGGTTGGCTTAGCACAAACAAAGTTACATGTCCTTTTTCTCTGCCCTTTTACTGGACACCTCACCCCCATAAATTAGGGCTCCGGTCTGCATCGTTCAGCATCAGGCCTTCTCCCCAGCACTGAGCCCAACATGCAGGTCCCACGCTAGCTGGGTTCCTGGAGGCTCCTATGGCATGCCTCTGCGGGGTCACCTCTGCCTGCTTTGCTAAAAACATAAGATGGCCCTTCCTGACTCAACCTGCCTGCAAGCACCGGCAGGAGCTGAGACCCAGCCCCAGCCTCTGCTGTTTACCCTCTTTATGTGGCAGCTCTGAGTCAAAACAACAAAACCACATTCCTTTGCTCTCCAATTGTCCTGATCATCATAAACAGCAACTGTTCTCTTTCAGCTTCTCAAAAGGTACACACAAATTACATTAGGTTTAGGGTAATGAGGTAGGAGGGGACTTCTTGGACTATCAGATCCATTCTCCCACTCTTGTAGATACCACATCATATAGTCTTTTCTCTATTCCTATCAAGCTCTGTCTGAAGGTGTGGGTATTTTTTCCCCTGACTGCTCTGGCTCATACCTGTTCCAAATGCTGATTACTCTCATGATTTCAAGCTACGATTTCCAGTCTAATATAAGCTGTGGCTAGTCCTAATCCTTTTGTTCTTTTTTGAACACTGACCTTTAGTGTACAGGACATTTTAGAGCGTCAATTTCCTTCACAAAAATCATCACCAATCATAGCAATCAAATAAAAGAGATTTTCTTTCTCATTCTGGCAGATATTATTGCCAGTTAGGGCTGATACTGCATGAGAAACCTGTGTCTGGTTTTAGTGTGGTTAAATTGGAAGCCAGATTCTCACCTTATTTGGAAATGAAACATCAGCCTAAAGCTAATCCAGGCCCACAAGCCTGCTCCATCCATCTGCACCATTATCTGCTGTGATTATTTAATTTACAAACGTGTAATAATTATATCCCAGTGCTGCATTCACAGATTTGGTATTCTGAAAAGAAGGGGAGAGCAAGAGTTGCAGGCAAAAGATTTATCAGCTCTTCTCTTTGATTCACCAAGAGTGCGTGGAGAATCAGATGATGATATTTTGTGTGTAGTGGTGGTGTAAGTCTATAAGAGGGACTTGTGGGAGAGAAATAAGTGAGCAATTTTGGTGTTACGTTTGGATTTGAAACCTAAATTTTGGTCTTGTTTTTGTATGGCTGTGGTCACACTTGCAGTAATTTTGGCTTCAACAGTTAACATTTTCTCCAAGCTATGGACACAGCTATCAACATCTAGATGCTGTATGACATGCTAATCTCTTCAGCTGCCTTGAGCAGATTCTAGGTAATGGCATTGACAAACATATACTGTGTCCAAGATCCATATTCCCAGCAGATTAAGCCTGTCTAAATCTGGGCTTCCACAATGCTGTCTCCATCATTCCTGGCTGCACTGTCCAGCCCACGCTTTGTGCCAGTATTAGCGCAGGTATGATTGCAGAGCGAGCCAGTTCATTGCCCCACAGCAGACGACTGTGTGATCCACGATCTAAACATGAGTGCGGGTGCAGAAGAGAGGGCAGGAAGACATGGCTGTGGGAAGAGGTAAGGGCAGAACAAAGGCAGCTCAGATTTAAATGACATGAACTGCCCCCGAGATAACCTAGTGACATAATTATAATTTGAATTAAACCCTGGACTTCCTCACAGATTTCCACTGCAGTTGTGGCACCGATCATCACTCCACCTCACTGTGTATAGAATATTCCTTCACTGTGATCAACATAAAAAATACACTGCATTCATAAAAGCTATAGGCAAATAGGTGTATGTCCCCAAACGCAACAACCTCCGTAAGATACCAACAAAGATGTAATATAGAGGCAGGCTCTCAGGCACCCCTGTACCTGCTTTGAGGAGAGTGCTGCAGATACCTGTGTCCCCCACCCAGTCAAGAGACCTTCTCCCAAGAGTCACACTTCCCCAGTGACACAGACAGTGTCTTTGAGTGATCATTTGAATTCTACAAATTTACTACAGTAAAAGAAAGCGCCGTGGCTGTGTACCCATGGGTGTCACAGTTACCCATGAGAACCTGAACTGGAACCTGCATGGGAAGCCATACAACAATTATAATTTACACTGGAAGAGATCAGATGAGTTTGCCAGAGCCCACCCACCTCCTAACCATTAACCAGTCTCCCAAGCTCTCCAAACTCTGTCAGAAGCAGACTTCCTGCAGACCAGCAAACGCTGGGTGGAACCGTATTATGCCAGAGCAACAATCGCAGACCTGCTTACCACAGCTCCTCTGACACCTTAAGAAGTTTTCCCACAAGTGAACTACCAAGGACTGTTGATGCTACACGTGCACTCCAGAGCATGCCGCCCTTCAGTAAGCACACTGAGTGCCCTCATGGAAACTCTATGGGCATAACCTGTCAGTCCTGGAATGAGCATATAAGTGCCAGAGAGAAAGGATGGAAACATGCTTTTACAGTGAGAGAACCTTTTTCCCATCACCAGCACCCTGTGGCTACTCCCTCAGTTCTGATCCTCACGGAAGATCTATAAATTGTAACCTTGAGAACTGAAACTGGTAACTTGGTGGAGACAGTGGTCTTACAGCAGTTTATTGCTTTCCTAGCGATCCCTCTTCAACCCAGCCCCTCACAGTTTGGTGTTAACTGCCTGCCTTTCCCTTTTTCACATGGGGGATATGAACCTTATCACCGTCCTCTTGCTAATTCCCTCACCCCTTCCAGTTAAGTGTTAACTCCTCTTTTCCCGTAAAGCTTCTAATGGATCGACATAATTAAATTCGGCTCAGAGCATTGTTTCCCAACCTATCCTTAGTCTGAAGTTTGCTGTTTCTGTTTCAGATTTAAAGAGAGGGCTTTGAGTGCCTTAAACCTTGCCCACTTTTTCACATTTATCAGTTGATTTATTAGAAGATTTACTTTCTCCAGCAGATGGCAACATACTTCTAAATTATTTATAGAACATCTGACAGGTAGGACTCGTTCCTGTGCAATTTAGATAGGAGATGAATTTGTCTTTGAGAAAGCGGCCGAGTACAATATAGGTGCTTATCTTTCCTTGGAACATTTAAGAAAATATTTTTGAAAGTAGTGGCATTGTAATTTCATTTAAACTTATTATTCTGTAATTTTAAAAAGTAGTTAGTATATTGTTGTTGTAGTTCTTTGCTTCCGCATTTAACTATAGTAGCAGTGAACAGATTAACCAGAACATCTCTGTGCATCCCCCATGGCATTGCTTTTATTTCCAAGGAGCAATAAAGTCATTCAGAGGCCAGGATAGCAGGACCTGTATCCTCACATTGTTTTTCTCCTTTTTTTATTTTCCTAAAAGGCATTTCAAAATCACAGATCTCCAGTGCGCACCAGAAATACCCCTTAGCTGTTACAGAACCGTAAAGTATTTTTATTGCTGTGGACTCAGAAACTACGGATTTCCTATCAATCAAGAGCTCTATATGGGAAAGCAAATACTAGGCTCGCTCTTCTTTTGATTTCAGCTGTCGTAATTTTTCCCTGAATAGCCAAAGCCTGATTTTCTATTGACTTGTGTGGTGTGGCTATTTCTGCCTCTGCAAGGTTGATAGAAAACGATACGAAGAAGCATTTGATATCACTTCCTGCAGGTTGCAGTGACTAGACCAGGCATAGGGCAAGGAAAAACCAGACTCAGGCTCTTGTCTTCACCCTTTTGTCTGTCACTTCTTTTAAGTGGTAATTACGCTTGATTTTTCCCAGGGAGGATGCACACTCAGGTGCATGACAAAACGCCGGGTGACTCAGCACTGGTTGTCTCATTGCTTGTGATTATGAAGGCGACCAGCCGGGCAGCAGCTGTGTCTTGACTTCTTCAGCATATCTCTTGGCATCACGGGATCTGGTTTGCTCTGGCTCCTGCGCTCCAGTTTAGCCCCTCTCTCAGTCTAGGTCCTCAACCACCTGCCCCGGTGTGTGATGGCATCGTTGCCTGTTTTCATCATCCCCCCATTTCTCACTGTTTTGTGTTTCTTCACAGGTAGCTCTGTGAAAGGCTTCAGAAATGTGATCCAAGGGCATCGTTTGCAAAGGGAGTGTACTGACATACGCAGCCCACTCATACAAATGCAGGTAAAGCTGAAGGCCAAGTTTGCTCATGACGGTGTTGAGCGGCTGATAAATTTTTCTCTCTCCCTTGGTAAGAAGGGTGCCCTGCTATTTTTAAAACAGGTCTGCCACAACATGCAATGCTGTTTCTGAGGCAATGTGGGTAGTTTGGTAGGCTTTGCAAAAGACTATGATAGTGGCTCCCACTCTGTGACTTTCATGCAGACTGGTCTGTGGCCACACATAATTATGAAGTTACAAATGAGATCAGCCAGGCAGGCAGAATATCATGTTGTCGGAGGTGCAGTATTGCTCAGGAGGCAGTGAAGTCAGGACCACTAGCTGCAGAAAATCCCAGCATCACCATTTCCCAATATCGTCAGCTGCATTTCAGAGGGGGAATTATATGGAATAGTTTGAGCTGATCCGTAGCTTTGCTCCCACAGCAACAGACAAGCCCCATTTTCCTCTTTATCCAAATTGGCTTAGTTACTGTTTTTAATTTGGTCCATGGGTGGACTTCTCCTGCCACAGCTCCAGTGAGAAAGGTGGCTACAATTAACAGAAACGGGCAGAAAAGGAAGTGTCTTTCTCTAAATAACTGTGCTTTTTTAATAATAGGACTTTGTACAGATGTATGAAGTTTGTTCGGTGGTAACAGTTACACGCTGCCTAAATGTATAAATTTATTTCCACTGTAAATCACTGTGTAGTCTAATGGAGCAGCTTTTCTGTTTAATTTAAGAAGCTACATGTGATAGTGCAGCCCAGCTGAATAACGGCTAAACGCTAACAGTACCTGAAATCTATATTTGGTCTGCCTGAAAAGAGTATGATCTGCACTTAATTCCCGGTGGATGGGAATTCACATCATGAGGAATACCGTCATAATTGGTACTAATTATAATTCCTGGGAGAGAGGCCAAACAGCCTTGCAGACTGTGTATTTCCCACTCAGGTAGAGAGCTGATTTTGGCAGAGGAGCACATCAGGGAAGCAGCGTGCAATGGGGCTCTCCTGCTGTACCTCTACCTACGTGTGCAGAGCCTATCCCCATGGCTGTCGATTCAGCAGCCCTAGGAATGGGACAGACTTTCACTGCAAAAAACCCAAACTGTTCAAAAAAAACTTGCAAAACCAAAATGTCTTGACACCTCACTGCGTTGTGAAATTAAACCTGCATCTTCTGTTAGCTGTCAGGAGCAAGGCAAGACCTGAGAAACAAACCCGTGGGAGCTGCCCTGTTTGTTTGCTTAATCGCTTAGCTTAAACACAGATTAAAAATCAATTAAGCTCATCCACAAGTTAAGTGTATGTCAACCAACGGCTGTCAGAAACTACAAGGAAGAAAGAACATAGTCACAGAAGGAAGAAGTTTTAGGCAAGGAATGAGGGAAAAAGATATTCAGTCCTCGGAGTGGGGCAACAGCCCACCTTCTTAAGGGACATCCATTCCTAAGTAAAGAGCGTATAGGAAACAAGAGGTGCCAGCTTCTCTTCATCTCTTCCCCCTGCTACTGCTAACACTTGCTAACAGTGAATAATTTGGTGAATAATCCCTTATTTACATTCATTTCTTCTGATTAAGTGGAAATGTCATAGTTCACAGAATGTCAGCCTGTGCCTGAAATGCACTGAAAAACCTCTGCAAGATCCTCACTTGCTGTGCTGCCTGCCCCGGCCGTGGTGTAGCGTGTCCGTGCCAGTCCTGTCAGGGGCACATTACGGCGTACCGCCTGTCCCAGTGCTTTCTACCTCTTTTGGAGCAGTTCAGCTGCCACCTGGCTCTGAGCTAGCACCAAGGAGTGCGGCACTGGCAAAAGCCAGTTTAATGCAAGCCAGTCACTTGAGTTAGCAGCCACTCGCTGTAGCAAGACTACCTGGCACACGTTTTAGCAGCAGCCTAGTTTATACCATCCCCATTTTTTGTAGCTATAGAGATTTAAGGTTGTGCTAGTAAAAACACAGAAGAGGTTGATTAAATCAAACTGCTAGAGAAAACTGCAGAGAAAAAGCCTTCTTGCTGTTCCCAGGAAGCTTGTGAGCTATCTCCAACGGGTGGGCATGCTTTGTCCAGCCAAGATTCTTGAACCTGAGGGGTTGCAGTGCTTGTGACCTTCTGTCAACCACGGGGGAAAGCATTTTAGACTGTGCCTGACCTAAAGATGTCTTCTCAAGTTTAGTATTAATAGAGGTGAAACACCTGGGTAGCTTCTCGGTGTGGATGCAAACCTCAGTGAGACACAAGCTCAGGAACTGCTAATCAACGGCTCGTTGCAGCACGAACCTGCCCAGTGCAGACAGGTCTCCCTTGCTGAGAGCATGATGAAGGGCGTCATGTACCTAAATTGGTGGCATTCACCAACAGCCGGAGTTTAGCCTCTCCATTAGGAAACAGCTCCACTTTCAAAGCTGTTGTCGCAATACTAGCTATTGCACGCATTAATACTTTCCCTCCAGTGTTTTCAGTCACTTGGTGGTGTTACACCAGGGTGCAATGGTCGCTGCGATGGTACGGCCACATCTCTCCTTTGAAGCGGTGTGCTCCCACACTTCAGTCTGTTTAGTCGTACTTCTTCAGACAGTGGAGCTAGCTCCTCAGGGCAGGGATGGAGCCATCTTCTCAGCTGCCAAGGGCACAGCGTAGTGTGTGAGCTGCCGGGGGTGAATATGAAAAAAGGCAGTGGACTGGGTACCGCCGCGCATGTCCACGCAGCTGGGAGAATACGCTTTGTGGCTTATGCCAGCACGCAGCAACAGCTTGGCGGGCTCAGAGGAACTCAGTAATGGCAATCACATAGTTAACAAATGTGATGTATTTCTGTCCTTTGCTTTCTATTGTCCCTCACAATACTCACCAGCACTGTCGATTTTATTCCTGTCATGCCAGAAATCACAGATGCTCCAGGTGGGGCTGCCGGTCAGTGGAAAGAGATGCAGCAGCGCTGCTTCTTTGGAGAAGAAAAGGG
>VYZV01025184.1:7024-83431 GCA_013401275.1 Pandion haliaetus | reverse complement strand
TTTTTTTTTTTTTTTTTTTTTTAAGGCCAAATTTCTGGCCTGGATGGTAAAAATCTCCAGTAGCTTGTTTAATGGAAACTGATTAGAACTTCCACTCTGGGCCAAAAAGCTAAGCACAAGTTGCTGAAGTTCTCAGTTTGTGTTTACCTTTATCTGCTTTCTTGGGTTGTGGAAGAAGAACAACAAATTGTTCTCAGGGCACTGTTTGGCTAAGGGCTCTTCTTCTCTGGAAAAGCAGTTGTCCAGTAATATGGAATGATTCTTTTAAAATACTGGAGAAGAACCCAAAATGCCTGAGGGATAACCAAATCAGAAAGTCTGTTGCAGGTCTCTTGATGTTCTCAGTGCAAGCTTCAGCTGATTTAGTGAGGTTTGGGAGGATGCTTAGCAAGGAGGACAGACTTGAGTGACTTCAACGAGTCTGTTCAGTGGGATTCAAAACAGAATGCTCTGGGGAAAAACCTGTATGAGTGTATGTGTGTATACTGGGCAACTCCCTTAGACTCATCCATATTTTCTTTCTGCTACAGTGCAGGTCTTGGTGGATGGAGCCCCAGTCCGGATCCAGCTGTGGGACACTGCTGGACAGGTAAGCTCTATCGAAGCAGCTGTCAGCTCTGGTCCTGTGGGACGGGGACTCTTTGCAGGCTTTTGGGGAAGGCAGCGTTTAACTGGGGAGGAAGGAAATGCAGTAGTCCATGTCAGCCATTTGCTGGTATGGCAGTCACAGACAGGTGAATGACAGACTTCCTCAGCTCTGAAACTTGTGCCTGAACCCTGGCATGGCTACAGTCATCACCATGCCCTGCCTCTGAGGGTTTTGCTGTCCTAGTTAACATGTGAAAAAGCCACTGCAGCATCATGCTTTTAGGAGATCAGTCCAGTGAAGACTTTTTTTTTCCCCCCCCCCCCCTCCATTTTCTACAGGAGGACTTTGACTGTTTGCGCTCGCTTTGTTACCCTGACACCGATGTCTTCCTTGTCTGCTTCAGTGTGGTAAACCCAAGTTCCTTTCAAAACATTACTGAGAAATGGATCCCTGAGATACGAACTCACAACCCCCGGGCACCGGTGCTGCTGGTGGGGACGCAGGCAGACTTGCGGGACGATGTCAATGTCCTCATCAGCCTGGATCGCTACCACGTGAAGCCTGTGCCCCGGCCTCAGGCAGAAGGTCTAGCTGACAAAATCCGGGCTGAAGCCTACCTGGAATGCTCAGCACTGACCCAGAAGAACCTCAAAGAAGTTTTTGACATGGCCATTGTCAGTGGTGTCGAGCACAAAGCAAGGCAGGAAAAGAAGATGACTGCCAAAGGCATCAAAACTCTCTCCAAGTGCCGCTGGAAGAAGTTCTTCTGCTTTGTCTGAAGCTGCTTTGAGGGGAGGGAAAAAGGAAACATCCAATGCCAGTATTGGCTCTGCACCTTCTTGGAGTGACTGCTCCTATGGCCCCAGCGAGGAGGGTATGATAAGCTGCTGGGCTTGGAAACCTGGCTCTTGCTGGGTGACAGTATCAGATGCCTAGGAGACATGAACTGGATTTCCATTGTGCCGGGATGTGGAATGGTCCAGGCAGCTCTAAGTACCTGCTGGACATGTCTGTAGTATCCCAGACTAATGGGAGCCTTTAATACACCAAGACTCAGT
Source organism: Pandion haliaetus (assembly GCA_013401275.1). Taxonomy (NCBI): domain Eukaryota; kingdom Metazoa; phylum Chordata; class Aves; order Accipitriformes; family Pandionidae; genus Pandion; species Pandion haliaetus. The sequence goes on along the minus strand of VYZV01025184.1, from coordinate 81,784 downwards.
ACCCCAGAGCAGGCAGGTTCCTTACATTGTTCAAAATGACCAGTTTTCTCTCTGAAGCTAACACACTTTTGGAGTCCTGATGCAGCATAATAAATGTGAGGGACTTTTGAAGTCTGCCTATGTTTTGGCTGATTTACAGGCTTGGCAGAGAGTAGAGCAGGGGCAGTTACAGGTGACTGCAATGTGGTCAGACATGGGCTGCTGAATTTGTTACATGAGGCTTGGGTTCCCTCTCTGATTCTGCTTGTCAAAATAGGTAGAAGCCACTTGGCTGTGAAAAAGCAGCGCTCTTTCTTACAGGCCCTGAATTGTGAGTACCCTTGAGAAGGTTTTTCCTGAAGAAAAGGCCGTTAGCAGGCTGAAGAGAAAATGCACTGGGAGCTACAGTAATTCTTTAAGCAAAACGTTCTCTGAGAGGACTCTCTAGTCCAATGGGTGCAAGTGCTACAGTCCTATCTTAAGAGGTAGTCATTAACTTGGGGACCTATTTTGAAAGACCTTTTGTGTGTGTGGTCTTTTGAGAGAACAGGTGAGGAACAGTGATGAGTGGCTCTGTCTGGCTAGCAGAGGTGAAATTCTGTCAGTGAAGGGTTCGTAACACTACCAAGGGGTGAAACGTAGATGGAGACCCATGCATGTTATGAAGGGAGAAGAGAGAGAGAAGGGAGAAAAGGAAGGGAATAAAAAAGAAAAAGAGAGATAGAAGGAAGAAAGGGAGATGAAGAAGGAAAGAAGAATGAACATTGTTAAATTAGAGTTGTGATTCTGCTTAGCTAAGATGCTGATATTCAGAGAATCTTCTAGGGACCTGGAAAACTTGCTAGTGATCTCAACTTCAAAGTAATATTGTCCATAGATTAAGTTCTGAGTCAAAAGGAAGGAGCTGTAGTGAGAGAGAGTTAGAGAGAGTTTCTCTTTGTCAGTAAAGTCCTCAGTTTTAGATCTACGCAGGAGAGCAGAATTTACCTTGTACTGTTCTTCCTGAGGCTGCAGAACAGGAACAGAGGGCTCGGGGCTTCTTTCTGGTTTGCTTCCTTTTCTTAAAAGTCACTGCTTGATCTGCTGAAATCAAAAGCAAAGGAAATCCATGAAGTTCCTGCCAGACAAAAACATTCACTATGTTTGCTCCATTCTGCTCTCACCTGTTTCTCAGGGGATTAATTTCCTGGTGAGTCTATTTATGTTTTATTACAGAACTTGCATCAATTTCTAAAAGTTCTTTCACAGAGACATTTCGTTCTGGTTTATGTAGCAGAGCACGTGACAGGTCTGTCAAGCAATGCTTTCAATACTCAGGGGGTTCTCTGCATCTGGCCATGGCCTATCACTCTGGGGACACTCTGGAGTAATGTGACAGAAGGGGATATAGCTGTGGATTGTCTGCCCTGCGCCAAAAGCAAGCATACCCGAGCTAGTGGGCCTGTAAAAAAAACCAAATGCAAGTACTGCAGCAGGGCTCTGGATCCAAACAAATGCCTGGAAATCTCTCTCACAACCACCTCTCTTTGTGGCGCAGCTCATATAGGTCCCAGGATGTGAGACAAGCCTGCGGCCTCCCTGGGGGCTATCATAGTATGAAAGAGGTGGGCAGGTCTTCTTGCAAAGGGATGTGCCCCACAGCCTTGGGGCTGCTTGTAGGGCAAGGCTTAGAGACCTGAAAGGGTGGCGTGTCAAAATGAGCTGAATGTTGAAAGGACTCCCCCAACTGAAATGCCATCCAGGTCCAGTGAGGATTCCTAAGAGATGGAGAGAACAGAGGCGGTAGCTAGAAGTGACATGTCCCACATGCTTCTAGGCAGGACACCGCTTCTTGAACAAAGCTCTCGCTCAGCAATGCATCCCTGCATGTATTTCCTACCTGTACAGGCACCTTTGCTGTATCACTAGTTCAGTTTGTCTGTTGGGTCTTTACGCATTTCTTTAGCCTGTGAGACCAAGGGCTGCGGTGTGACCTGCTGAGGAGCATACCATACCCCTGTGGGGCAAATCCACAGGTGGAAAGAACACCAGCCTCCCTCTTGCTGAGGAGAGCAAGGGTTGTCCTGCAGTAACTTGGTATGAAACAGGGCTTACTTCATTCTGGAAAAGAAACTGTACTGAGAGCTGCTTTCTTCCTCTGTGATTGTGTCTAATATTTGTTCAAATAAATTTTTTAAATGTCCACAATCTGTGTTTGTAATTTTGTCAGTGCAAAATAAGCTGGGCTTTGAGATGGAGGAGTTATTCCATTTTCCTGACAATAGCATAAGAAGGAAATTGCCCCACTTCTCCCTCCATGTCCTAACCCCCACTAGCAATGGTAAAAATCCCCTCATAGCTTCCAAGATCCTTCTGTTGCCTCAGTTAATATTCCTCTCCCTCAGCAGCTCTCAGGGTGGAGGCTGCCAAGGGGGATGGAGTAGCAAACATCCGAAGCTTTCAGTGCCTCTCCCCAGAAGCTGCCATCCAGGGACCAGTCAGGAGGCCCTCCCAGCATTCATTGAGACAAGCCCATATAGGACTTGCACTTGGAGCCTTAATAACAGCATGCTGCTCTGTCATTAGGCTGGTGGGTAATTTAGCGACCAGCTTTATTTAACTTCCCTTGGTAGTTAAACTCTGCTCAAGTGCTGAAAAATTTTGTCTGTTCCACATAGGACGCAAAGGCTCTATCCAAGATAGCTCACAGGACTCATGCTTTTAGCCTTATTATCAGCATCACAGGGAGGTCAGGGCTCCAGTCTGGCCACATCTGGGGCCCCACAGCTGCTCCAAAGGCAGAGGTCTGGGAAGTGAAGCTGCTGGGGGAGTTCAGCAGAGAGGTAGGAAAGAAAAGGGACAAAAACCACAGTGTAGCAGAGGTAATGAGCAAATGTGATTCAGAAAATAGAAGGGAATAGGGAATTAGTGCCGATAAAACATGATTTGGGAACTTGTTTGTTTGTTTGTTTTTTGAAGATGTATGAGACCACACTGTCTTCCCGCAATCTGCTGTTTGCTAGATGTAAAGTGACCTGTGGGATTATTTGGAGCCAGCTCCCAGCTTTGCAGCTTCCCGGCATTAAAGCTTACAGAAGAACCTGTGAATGGAAATAGCAGCAAAGTGTGAATTAACTTGACGGGGAGTGAGTCATCCCACTGAGCCATATCCTGTCCTGTGCACAATAAGCACCCTAAAGCTCCCTGAGACCCAGGAACAAAGCTGAGCTCCTGAGGGTGGGGGGTCTCATTAAATAGAGTGTCCTACCAAAGCCACCCGAGGAGTCTTTAAAGCCTTGCTGTAGTCCTCTCCATGTTGCAGTACTGGACCTGCGCTACTACCTGGCTCTGGTACAATTTGGACTTGTTTCTGCCTTGCAGTGCTGCTTGACCAACCTGTATTTTCAGATGATGCTGAGAGTGCAGGAGAGTTCCTGGGAGACTGTTGCTAACACAAACAACCCCACCAGCCTGGATGAAGCTAGCCAAGCCCATTTCTAGGCCAGCACAATTCCACACAAGTGCCACTTATTTTAATGCCAGAAAGGATCCTTATGATTAGTTGATCTGACTTGCTCCATAGCACAAAGCTTAGCATCAAAAGCTAAAAAAACCCCAATGTGCCTATAGGGTAGAAACTCTCTAGTCCCTTCTTTCTTGCTCAGGTCACTGACTTCAGTCCTGGTCAGCAGACTCCTGCACAGTCCTGCATCCAGCAGAGTAACTTATCAGGGCTTTCCCACCAGCATAAGCAACACTGCAAGTACTTCAGCACAGGTACACACCACGTTGTGTAATTCTTCATGAAGCCAGTGTGCTAGCTGCCACTCTCAGCTACCATCTCCAAAGGAGCTGAGCTTGGGTGTCAGAAACAGTAGGAACATGGTGTGGAAAGGACCCTTTTCTTTCCTTCACTGTAGGTAGCACACCCTAAATGGGCTTAGCTAGGCCAAGAAGGTTCCCAGCTGGCAACGCTTTCCTGAGCTTCCACTGAACCCTGACTGGGAATTAATCCCTAAAATAATACCAAGTTTCGCCTGACTCAACACAGCCTCCTTCCAGTGCCAGAAGGGCAAGTCTGGAAGTTCCCTTCAGGAGATCTTTATGCCCTGTAGATTACGTCCTATTTACTTTGAAGGGACTGGCTGAATTTCTACCAGGCCAGGAGCCGACATGAGTCCAGCAGCAGGAATCCCGCTGTGCTTGAACCCTGCTGAAATGCAATTACCTGGGATCCTCCCCCATTTCCTGAGATGGGTATGATTGCATTAACAACCTTATCACTTTCTTAACACTCCCCAATTTAATCCTCAGGTGCTAACTAGCTTTTTTTCTTCAGATTGCTCCAAGTTTAATTCTATTTGTCAATTAAGCAACTGTTTCCAGCCTGGAAGCAGGGTTTGGTTTGACTTTTCTCAGCTGTAGTGGCAGCTAAGTAGTCTGCTCCAACTTTGCTCCTAATGCCTTCCTGCCCCTGGTTTGGGCCAGCTTGGTCCCCTCCCACCGTCCTCTCTGTGGCCTCGCAAGGAGCGGCATGGGAACCCCGGCGGGGTGGGGGTGAGCAGAGGCACTGCTCAAACAGGCACTGCCACCACAAGAAATGTTTGCCCTCTCACAGCCTGTGCTTCAGCCGGGCTGCTGCTCTTCCAACCCTGCCTAGAGAGTCCTCCGTGCCCAGGAGGCTGTCCTTGGCCCGCTTGGTCTGCTTAAGCACCTTGGCTCTCCTTTACATCACCGCCTCTCTTGGTGCTATGCTAAATCACTCTGTAGTGGGCCTGGGAGATAAAGCATTTATGCAAAGAAACCACTCGAATTTTACAATATGGCTTCAAGACAGTCCTCCCTGTACTGGAGGATGCTGGTCAAGACCCAGCTCCCGGTCTGCATCTGCTCCCAGAAAAGGAATCAAAGAGCTGGCCCAGCCGGCACCTGGGCCTCCTGGAAGCTGCTTACTCATGCCTCTGCAGAGTCCAGCCCTGGGCTCTCCGTTCCCACCGTATAAATACAACATTGTACTTGCAAAGACCTATTGCACAAGAGAGCAGGGTATGTTTCAACGTATCCCTGAGACAGGTTCCCTCTGCTGTAGCCCCACGTGATCCCCTTTCCCAGGGTGACACTGTGCCCTTTCCAGCTCCCGGACTGAGCTGCTCGGTATCCAAACCTGCCGGGCTTGTTCTGGAAGAGCAGGAGGAGATGTGGGTCCCATCCTCCCCCTCCATCCCCTTATCCCCAGCGCTGCCCCCGGGGCAGTGTTGTGAACTGAAATACTCTGGTTTCTGCTGCTACGGAGGAACATCAGGTGCGGGGAAATTTGGCTCGGGGACAAGTTTCACCACGAGTCACTGAGCCAGGCTTTTCTTTCCCATGAGATAATCTTGGGCGGGGCAGACAATCTCTTAAAATTAAAATACAATGAAAATACACGGGCTTCCCAGGGTTTAGGGTAAATCTCTCTTTCCTTGTTTTCTCAGAAAGCAAGCCAGGCGCTGCTGAAACTTTCCCTGGGCTTGTGGCGCAGAGGCCAGCGCCGCAGCCTCGGAGCCAGGCCTGGCTTTCTGGCTGGGGGCTGGTGCTCGCTGCTCCCCCCCAACCCCGGGCTGGCAGCAGGAGCGCGCCCGCAGGACCTGGCTCTGCTGGCGGTGAGGGTGGAAGAGCTCAACCTCCCGTGGAGGAACCTCCACAGTCCTGTGGAGGAGGATGGATGGGAGAGCGTGGGTTAGCGAGTCAAGCAGGGGCAGCAAAGTCCCCTTCCCACGGCAGCCCGGCGGCTGCGCTGCCGCCTTTGGGCTGGTGGCCCGGTGGAGCCTGCTGGTGGGGACATCGCTGGTGATTTCCAAGCGGCCACCCACACGTGAATGGTTGTGCTGGCAGTGCCATCACCGCTGCTAAACCTTGGCGGAGGGGGGGCTTGGCACACTCAAGTCACGGGCCTGCCCTTCCTCCACCATCCCTGTAAGCGTCTCGCCCTGCCACCGAGCTTAACCTTCTGCTTTTCCAGGTGAACACCTGGTTACGTAGCTCAGCGGCGACAGGGACACGGGGAGAAGCCAGGGATCTTGCTGGTATCCCGCTGACGGCGAGCATCGACACTCCAGCCCTGCAGACCGAGGTGCTTTCTCATCCAAAGGGGAAAGTCAGCACCACGTGCTGCAGCAGGGTCTGTCATGGAGGATTTGGTTCTCCCGGCAGAGGCTGCGTCCCTGCGGGGCTAGACGGGAGAGAGGCTGGGAAAATGCTGCCCGAGCAGCGCAAATGGGTTTCGGGCAGTATTGCAGAGCCCTCGCTGCTTCTTCTGCAGCAAACCCTTTGCTGTGCCGCCTTGCCTGGGGAGCGGCGTGTGCCTGGGGACGGCTGGTGCCTGCCGCTGCCGGAGCCACTGGGATGGCTGGGATGGCTGGGATGGTTGGGATGGCTCTCTGCAGTGCTGAGGGAGGCCGGGAGGCAGAAGGAGCACCCAGCTACGGGCAGAGCTTCAGAAACTGTGCATTCATCTTGAGTGCCAGGAAGCCAGAGAGTGCCTGGGGCGGCCTGATGACGCACGGCACACCTGAGATCATTTTCATGGGAATAGACCCGTGAGAGACAGGGAGAGGAAGAGTCAGGGAAACTCTCCCAGAACTTCAGTCAGTGTCAGCATTCACGGGGCAGATTTCACAAGATAAACAAAAGCCTTTAATAACCGCACTGGAGGGAGGCTTTGAAACCCTGTGAAACTTCTGCCAGGAAAGAAGAGCAGCAGGCTCCTTGCGGAGCGCCAGTGCCACCAGCCAGCCGGAGACCCGGCAGCCGCAGAGAAGAAAAGGCTTGCAAAAACCAAACCATAAAGATCTGCGTGTGGGTACCCGAGCTGTACTCCCAGCTGTGGATAGTAATACGCATGGTACTATATATAGCACAGATGAATATTCATTCCTCTTGCTAAGGGGTTTTAATAACATGGAGCAGATGAAAGATGTCAGCCACCCTGGAATATTATCTGGGCAGCAGTGTATGATCTGAAGGGAGGGTTAGGAGAAGATATCTAATGTTGTGATATCTTCTATAGGATTATTTGGTTTATTTCTCACAAGCCAAATAGATTTGTAGAATAACAAGAGTTATTAGCGTCTAACAGTAAAGTCTTACGCGTACAAGACTCCTGTCAAAGGATGCTATACCTGAAATACAGGGACTCCGTGCTAGCCAATAAAATACAACCATACCTTGGGAGGAAGAGGACATCCTGCAGCACCTGGCTGGCTGCCTTATGAGTACCAGTAACAGCAGCATCTTACCTTTCCATGCAGTGCATTTATTCACTATGTTCAAACATCTCTTTTCAGATGATACAGACACTGCATTAGGTGCTGGGAGAGAGTGTAAGTCTAAATATAGTTTAGGTCACCAGAAACCTGGAAGTGTTGACCCAGGCTTTAACATCATTTCCCTGTGTGGTTTTCGGGTGAATGACTTTCCCTTTTGCATTTGTAAAAGGGAGCTCCCTCCCCTCCATGGGGTGTGATGCATATTTATTAACTGGTATTCACAGGGTGCCATAGCAGGGGAAGGGTTATTGCCAGGAACATCACAGCACTTCTCCTCATAGTCCTCAAAACGGACAAAAGCCCTGAGATGTGTCCAGACATCAGTCTCCATTATTTTCTTCTGTGAGTTTCCAGAGAGATCTGGAAAACCAAATTCTGTGATTATAACTCCAGTTCTGGGGTTCAGGCAATTAAGGGAGAAATTCAGTATTCATTTAGAGCAAATGTCTCCAACCTTCAGAGCTGTACTCTCTGAAAGGCCCATGGTCTGGAAAATTAGGAGATGATTAAAAGGAAGCCCTATACATATTGCTACTTAAATGGTACACATGCCACCTTGGTGATGTGGCGGGAGAGGAGGAAGAATGAAATGTGGTGTCTTCATATAGCTAATACTATCAAGTCCTCAGAGAAAAATAAAGAGATGGACCCAAAATGCGGAATGTGGCACATTTGTGTCTGGCTCTGCTGCTTCCACCCGGTGACTGTAGCATAGGCAGAACTATCTGAGCACAGCCACAGCCCAGGTGGATGAAAAGCCACCACACAGCAGGTCTGGAAGCCCAGCAGCAGCAGGAACCATTCCTGAACAAGACTCAGAACTAGCTTTACTTATGGGTGGAGAAACAGCATCCCACCCTGAGTATATCTTGTTGTAGGATGGGGAGAGGAGGAAGGCACGTTCTGACTGTTGAGACACCTCTGCATAGTTTAGTAGAGAAGATCAGCTAGACGAGAGCAGCATACATTTCCAAGAAGGCCAGGTCTCTGGGTAAGGAGCCGATGGCCCGGACAGGCATGCCCGAGCCTGTGGTGATGTCTGTGCTGCTGGGCTGTCATGGTACCCGACATGGCTGGATGAAGCTGGCTCACCGCCACCAAGCTCTGATCACAGTTCCTAACTGAGGTGCAGACAGACTCTCAGGTGCAAAAAGATGCACCCGAGGGGCTTGAAAGCCTCTCGCTGCCACTTGCTGTGAGGTGTGGGTTGGCCCATTTCCCCCTCTCTCTTCCAGAGGTGAGACCTCTGGGAAGCTGCTGAGCTGCTGAGCACCTGGGCCGTTTGCCGAGAGGGAACGGCACACTCAAGAGTCCAGCCTTCCTCCTGCCTTGTCCGGATGAATAGTCAGCCAGTAAAGGGGTAGTTTTGCTTCTGCTAAATATCAGTGCTGACTTCTCTGATGCTGCCCTTCTGTGTTTTATTGGCACCCACAGGAAACCTCTGGCCACATCTGTGGTCTAAATAATTACAGCCTCCCAGCAAGAAAGGATGAGGGGGCAGCATGAGCATTTAAACGTTACAAAAAGGACTCTACAGCAAGCACTGATTTCTCTTCCCTAAACTCCTTTCTATACGTCAAGGAGCATAAAAGACTAGGAAGAGACTGAGTCCTGCTTTCAACCCTCCATCCTAGAGGATGGCTTTATTGGTAATTAAAAACTACATCTCAGCTTAATTTTCTTCCCACACTTGGCTGTACTCTATCTTACCCCCATCTCAAAGAGGCATGTCAGTCCTTTCATATCCTCACTGGAGTTCACAGAGGTTTGCCAGCATTAATCAGAAGCAATTACCTCTGCCTCTTTAGGCAGGGATATCAGACCTAAGCCTAAGGTGACTCATTGCAAGATCGCTTCCCCCTGCAAGGTTCTTCCAGACATCTCCTTTGCCTGGAGACCTCAGCTGCCTTTGGTCATTCCACGCCTGGGAAACATTCCTGGCAAGGAGCAAGCCCCAACTACTACCCAGCCCTGTGTACTCCACATCCCTGTCTTTTCACCTCACCTGGTAGAACCGATAAGAGGCTTACAGGCTGGTGCTGGCCAGGAATTATCTAACCAACATTTTCACATTTTGATAGATTAGCTTTTTCGAATGGATTTTTGGGAGGAACAGTCCTGTTTTGGTGACTGCCGACTGCAATGCAGCCAGGGCTGCTGGACCACAGGCCTGTTCTCGGTGGTGGGTCTGGAAGAACCCTGGAGCAACCCAACCACACTGACCACTCCTGACTCGAACAACTCCAGGATTCCCACCTTTGTGCTGAGAAGAAAGGAGTCGCACCTTTGGCCCTTGCAGCTCTGATGCCCTAAGAGCCCTGGCTGGAAGGAGATCCCTTTCAAGATCCCTTGGCTCTGTGGGAAGGGAGGTCCCTCAAAGGTGAACAGACCATTTAGGAGAGAAAGGACTCATGGTTTTCCTAGAGGGAAAGTTTTCAGTCCTACAGAAATCCCAGGGTTCAGCATGGGTCATAGCAACAGTCTACTCTGGAATATTTGCCAGAAATATTCCAAAGTAGTAGAAATGTATGCCCCAGAGAAGAAATAGAGTTTCAGCAAGCTGTAGCTCTTGGAAAGAAAGTATTGATATTATGCACAATATGAAGTAGATACTTTGTTACCATTAACATTATTATTACTTACTAATAAATGTTTTTGTTACTAAGCTCAGCCTGCTAACACAGACTCTGTGAGTGTTGGCTGTAGGCATCCTCCCCCACTGAAGCCTGCGTCAACCTCGTAGAGATCCTGACTCTGCAAATAAACACTCAGGTGGCCCTGGCCCACCGACCTGCACGTACCTCCAGTGCTCCAAACAAGTGTTTGCAGGAGAGCAAAAGAAATCTGGTGGTTTAAAAGGGCACAAACTTCCAGCACAACCCCTCCGGCTGGTCAGGGAGCAGAGCATTTCACATCACACCTGCCATGCTAAGAAATGAGGTTGGAGAAGTACAAGTGATGGGGGCCTGCTGGGGTAACTCCATGAGGATCACTCCCCTTCTATTTCTTCCCTTCCTCTCCAAGCAGCCCACCAGCTAGGAGAAATTTCTGCTGTTCTGCAATAATTTGGGTGCACTGTCTGCAGAGCTGGCTTTGGGGTGCTGCTCTGCAAATACACTGGATTGGTGTTCTGGAGTCGAGAAGGAAAAATGAGCAGGAAAGCAAGCAACTGACTCTCAGCAAACAGATGAAAGTCACTAAGGGATAATCTAGTTTTGTGCAGAAAGGCTGTAGCCCTCGACGACCCGGGGAGCTGGAAAAGGGCCTGCCTCTCACAAGGGCTGGGAAGCTCCTGGGGGGGACTCACCCCACGCATGGGGTGCTGCCCACAGAGTCCTGCCTCATCAGTGCTGACTGAGCAGGGTATGAACGCTTTACGCAAAGCATTTCCCTGTGAAATAAATACTGCTCTGGGTGTAAGGAAGCTGCCTGGTCATAATACGCATTGCTGATTGCAAAGTTGCACAAGAAGAAGCTGGTTCTGAAGTCGGCGAGAGCAGCTCGGTGAGCACCCTGAAATGGCAGGGGATGCCGGGCAGCAGCTCATGTCCCACAGAGTTTTCCAGATTGTGCTGAATGCAAACTTTTTGTTGAAGGCTGAACCTCAACTCAGTGAGCAGAGAGGGAAAACGGACAAGAGGCAAAAATGCAAATGTCTTCTGCATGCTCCTTCATGACGCGCACAGATGTGCTCAACTGTTGGGAGCAAGGGCAAAACAAATGAGCTGTCTCTTCCATCTCAGGCACTGCCGGTGAGAGGGAAATCTGATAATAGGAACAGATTTCCAATGAGGACAACAGCCCTTTTTTTGACTGGCACTTCCCTATTTGCTAAAACTCTTTTCATCTGTTTAGCCAGTGTGTACATCCCTGCCTTGTGTTCTTAAAAGGTGGACAATAGCCTCCTTACCGGTAGGAATTACCTCTGTGTTGTGAAGAGGACAGGCACATGAAGAGCAAGCTTGTCTGACAGGGCAAGCCTTTCCAACACAGCAAAACACTGCGGTGCGTAACAGGCTGCAACACTGTTTTGGTGCCCATTGTTCCTTTGCATAAAAGCCTTTGAACCGGAGTCAGTAATTATGGGAGCCGCACTGTGCACAGCTCCTCAGCTGCTGATATGTTTATCAGTGGAGCATCAATCTGACTTGCTTCCAGGAGGTTTAGATGGCATGGGGTCATGCTTGCATCAGCTAATAAACTCCTCGGAGCTGGGATGATGTCTTTCTTTTGTATCTGTGAAGCAGACAGCATCAATGGAGTCCCCATCCCTGATTTAAATAGCTGCCTCAATTCAGCAATGACAACGTGTAAGGCTGGACAGGCATTGCAAAGGTGCAGGGGTACTTCCCAACAGTTTCAGGATGTTGAAAACAGGAGGGCTTTTAAACTAAATGATGAAATTGCTGTGCTAAAATACATTGTATCATGAAAACACAAATGTTTGCTTTTGTCTCACCCTGTCTGAACTTCGGCTGGGTACTGCTGGCAAGCAAGTGACTTAGAAAGTCACGGGCCATGGCAGGATCCTCTTGGACATCTACCCTTACCTGGGAGGAACAGGGATACTTGGGCAGCAGGGCAGTCCCTCTGATTTGTCCCAGGGTGAATCAGCAAGTCTCAGCTTCATTAGACACCCTAAGGATTTCTGAAATCTCTCTGATTTTGTGAGATTTATTGCTAATCCTATGGAGCTAGAAGATCCAGTGCTCTAACCATCAGATATGTGAATTATTGCAGTTTGGGGCAGACTGCAAGGAAAGGTTGAGACATAGCCACTGGCTAGCCTCCCCATGAGATTCTCAGCTTGCTCATGCTAGGGGTAGAAAAGAAACTTTTTAAGCAAAAGAACAATTTTTGACACAAATTAAATGGGTGCAAACTGGACAAAATTCAAGACAGGTTGGAAAGAAGAAGATGGATTTTGGTCACAGAACCCAGAGGTTCGGGGGGGGGGGGGGGGTTCAGCTGGAACAATGTGAGAACAAACCCCTCCCCTTGAACACTGAGCATGTCTTGTTTATGAAAACTACTAGATGACAAAGTTGTCTAAAATAGAAAGTAAGTAAGTGGACATGAGTCAGGAGGCCTTTTCCAGCCCTGCGTTCAAAAGCAGTTTCAAAGGACTCCCGTACCTTACAATTACGATCATGCTGAGGATGGCTCCCGAGCTTTGCCCAGCTCCACAACAGTCATCTCTATGAGAAATTTGGACCATACCATGTGCAACGTGTATTACTCCACTCTAATTGCAGCACAGACAAGCATAGACTTGGTTAGGAACTGAACACAGTTTGCTTCATTGCTTTCACTGGCCAGTTTTAAGAAGCACCCGTGCATTGGCTCTTCCCTCGTAAGAGAGTCCTTAGTCGGGAGCATGGCCTCCTGACCATCACTTTTTTTCTGGGACAACTGGGCAGAGAGCTGATTTCCTTACTGCCTGGGCTGGGACAAGGACTCTGCCCCCATCAGCCACCCACAGGTTTGGGCTCACAAAAATCAACCCAAGACACCGGGGATGAGAGCAGAGCACCTCAGCAGACAGTCCCAAACCCATGCCATGGAGGCAGCAGTCTGGTCAGGAGGAGGTGGCTAGTCAAGCTCTGAACGTATCAAGGAGGAGTTGTTTTATCCTCTGCTCTAAGGAAATGAAAGGCACCCTGGAGAGGATAGTTTGGTTCAGCTTTGCTGAAAAGCACATTAAGCTGGGTGAGAAGACAGCTAGGTCATTTTAACCTCCACACGGTTGCTGGAAATCCCCCACAGATAGGAGCTGGAGTGTGGGTCTCATGTAGGTGCACTGGGGTGAACATTTCCTTATCTTGAATTTTGCTGTAACTTAAATAAAGTTAACTTTCTTGGAATCAGAGGCACTAAAACCAAGGCACATTTTCAATCATTAGGGTTCCCATGGTGCTTTCTGCAAGGTTTTGCAAGTGTCCCACCCAGACTGCTATTGGAGTGCTTTGCACAGTGCCAAAAATCTCCTCAGTGGTTCAAACTGGAAAAATTTATTACCACTTCCTTTCCTGACACCATTATGTCTGGTGAAGAAAGTTTACAGGGTCCCAGCAGCATACAGAGAGATAAGGTTCTTCTGTGACTGGAGAAAGATGCTATCTCGTGCCTGATGCTGTGATATTTGGATTGTGCCACATGGGTCTGGCAGTTCCAGACATCTTGCAATGCATATCAGAAGTCTCTGGGAAAAAAAAAAAAAAGACAGAAAAGGAGGGTGTGCTGAGAGTCAAACAAAGGTAGAGTTTATGGGAAAGTGAAGGGGAGGGGGGCAAACAAGAGCAATAGGAAGTTAGACTTTGAACAAGCACGGTCATGCCTCGGGTACTGGTTCTACCTGCCTGACACCTGACCACAGCCCAGTCTGCCCAGTGACTGCAGTGGGATCTGGGGCGCGGAGCAGCGTGGAATGAGCAGTGTTTGTTTGCTGGTGGTGCTCCTGTGGAGGAGAGGTGGCTGAGACATGTTGCGATGAGCGCGTCAGTCAGCTGGCAGCCCTTGCCAAAGGCCCATGCCCAGGCACCAGAAGTGGCTCCGGAGAGGAAACGCTTGTTCACGTGTGACGTCTCTGTTGCAGGGCTTGGGAAGCAACTGGTTGTGGGGCAGTGACAGAGGACGATTTGGTGGTCTGTACAGCTCACCTCGGGGTGCATCTGGTTGCCGAAAGGGGCTGGTGACAGGACCAGATATATTCACAAGTCATTGCAGCTTAGCATCATCCCCTCTTTACAGAAGAGAAACAACTCCCCCTATCCAGAATATCTGCCTTTCTCCTCCCCCACAGAGTATGAGGCTCTGGCCAAGCTCTGAGCTTGGTGAGAAGAGGCAGCACTCAATTAAAATAGCAAACACCTGGGCACACGGGCCCTTCTCCATTTTGAAACAGAAGCAGCATACTCCAAAGCCAATTACAAACCGGGATTAACTGTCCTTGATTTCATTAGCTATGTATCAATTAGGCCATCCCAGGAGGAAAAAGCATTAGGAGGTATGGAGTAGAAAGAGCATTAGTTGGACGGAGTCAGGTAAGACAGTTATCTCCCAGGGAAGGACAAGCGTCCTGTGCTCTCCGGCATCCTCATTTCCCCAGTTATTTCTCAAGGTCTGGAGACAATGACTGCATTTCTGCTTTGTTCTGCTGAAGAAAGTAAGGAAAGGGAGGCTCAAGTACCCAGTCTGCAGGTCATCTGAGATTTGCGAGATTCTCAGCTACAGAAGCTTCTGGAGGAACTTCACCGGAGTGCAGGGAGTGGAGCAGGGACACAGGGCTTGGTTCCCTCCAGCCTTGAAACCTGCCAAGCTCTTCAGAGCTACCAAAAAAAAAGTGCTAGCACCACTTTTTTTTTCACCCGGGGGGAATGATGACCAAGTGGCCTTTTGTACCCACTTTACGTACGATGCAATGACTGAGTGGATGAAACTTTGGAGTCCGTGGTTCCAGGGATGCAGACCCTGTGAGCCAGGGCTCAGGGCATCCTTTCCTGGCTCTGGGAGAGGCTTTTCTCCTGACCTACTGACGGCCACCTGTGCCACCCTGCCAGGCAGTCCTTGGCCTGCTGTCTTCAGGTGACTTGTGCAAAATAAGTGGCCACTTTTGCCCCAAATACAGGTTCTGCTTGAGCCTGCACTCCCAGGCTGTTGCAGCCTGCTCCTCCTGCTGCCAAAATCCAGGCTCAAGGGAGAAGCTTCTGCAGTTTTACATGCAGGTTTCACCACTGCTGTTTCCCGGCTCTTTCCTCACGGCCTCCTTGGAACAGGCTGTCAGAAGAGTTTCCAGCCCACAGCCAGTTAATCACGCACAATTAACATAAACCTGAACTCTGTGGGGAATAAATGAAAGCTGGGAAAGCCCCCTTTTCTCAGCAGCTGGATGAGGCAATTTACAGAAAGCCTGGAGGCATGGGGAAGATGGAGCCTTTCATGAGGTTGTGGGTCCATGTGAAAGGGCAGATGAGGGCAGTTTGGGGCAGCGCTCCTGGCCCCCTCAGCCCTAGTGCTGTGGGCCAAGGCAGGACAGCCAGTGAGCCGTCTGCCCCAGACACCAGCCCCACAGCAAACGGTGCTGGGGAAAGCTCTCCGAACCACAGGGAGGGCTGAGAGGCGAGATAGAGGTTACTCCTGATCTGCCGATGAAGAGATACACCAAGCAGGGATGTGACTTGCAGGACAACAAGCTGAAGCTGGATGCAGTTTTCTAGAGTCTCAGTCCAGTGCTTTAGAGCCGGGGCATGCAGGGCTAGGGGAGACGTCAGGGCTGACAGGTATGTTTTGACGTTTCTGGGTTAACTTCCCTCAGAGATGCTCTCCAAGGCCTGCTCCTGTAGGTTTTCTCCTGCCAGCGCTGGTGCTCAGCTGATGCCCTGGGAAGTCAGTTCAAGGAGCTGCACTAGCAGAGAACAAATCTCTGAAAAGCTAATAGCTTTTTGCCAGGATGTTTCGGGGCAGGGGGGAGGAGAGGGGGGGCCAGTGCTAGTGTGAAGAAAGCAGCCAGAGCATGCGTGGGACTACCCCTTCAGCCGGGGCTAGCTGTAGGACAGAGTTGTAATGCTAAGCTGCTCCTTTGGGCTCAGTTTTCACCATGAGCTCTGCAGGCTGCTGCTCACCCAGGGGTCCTGCCCTGTCTTGCACCCTTGGCTGGAAGCTCCCACCAACACAGAAGAACAGCCCGGTGCAAAGCTCACCTAGCAGAAAATCAGAACATCCTTTCCAGCCTGTCCCACCAAGCAGACCTGGCTGGTGCTTGGAGATATGAGGACCAGCGCTCAAACGATGGAGCTCAACTCATCTCCAGTGCATGGAGACAGACACATTTAGCAGTCTGGGAGAAGCTGCAGTGGACTGTAAAACATCAGCTGTGAGGTACAGCATGCAAGATTTTAAATCAGTTCCTGGCATTCAGGGCCTTGTGGAGGAAGAGGAGCCTAGTGGTGAAAAAATATTGATGAAAACAAATAGCTATTTTCTTGGTACTTGGGCTTCCTTCTGGACCCCACCCAGTTGCCCCAGGGTTGGCCAACAGTGGAAGTTTCCCCAGTACACAACACTTGTAGTATTCAAATGGCAGTGTCTGGTTACATTGACTATTTCCAAGCAGAGTCCTTCAGATGCTCACTCATTTTCGTGATGGCCAGCTATTTGCATGGGTTTTACAGTCTTGCATGCTGAAGACAGTAATGTGATGGGAATGCAACAGAAAAGGAAGAAGATAAAGCCTTGCTGGCTGAGAATGTGCCTATACAAGGCGATGGGAAGAATGATATTGGGCATATACATTGTGCCAGCTCTTCCCTTTATCTACAGGGTTGCGCTCTGAGCAGATCCTGTCTCTGATCGGTCCCTTAGCAGCTGAATGGGAAGATAAGTGGAAGGAGGGTGGAAATTGCATGGCTGAGCAGCAGAGGGGTGGTGGAAGGATCAGTTAGCAGAAGACATGTCAGGCAAGAGGCAATTCCTGGGCAAATCTGTTTTACATTTAAAAAGACTTCCCCCTCTCCCAAAACACTAGGATAAGAGGGAAAGGAAGATGTGTTGACAGGGTGTAATTCTACAGCATAAGCAGGGATAGTTTCTAAATATGAGAGAGAACCAGTTCAAACTGGTTTAACAGAAACTTTGTGCACCAAAAACCTCTAGTGAGGACATTAGAATAAGAGTGTTGCATCTTCGGCAGCAGCTCCCATCTGCTCGGCTGCAGAGCCACATGGTTCATGCAATGACCCCACAGCTCCCCAAAGCATCCACCTCTGTTGTTAAGCCTCCTCAAGTGTGTCACAAATGCCCCTTTATCCTCTAATACAGATTTGCAGCCACCTCCAAGGCAGAGAAAAGGGTTGTGTGGTGAGGCTTGGAAGACACGACTACCAGCTTCCAAATTTGATGGCATTCTAAAAAGGACTGTTTTGGCTTCCTTTGGTTTTAATGAAGGCTCTACTGCCTGGAGTCCCCTGATTACAGGAAAAAATCTCTTGTTTCTTTCAAAACATAGTGTGTGTGTTGGAGGGAGGAGTATAAGTCAGCAAAAAAATCTGGGAAACTGGTCCAAATAGATTAAAAACAAGAGGGAGAAGCACCCACATGCATTTTTTTTTAAAGTCTCACTGGCAAGTTTTTGCTGCTGGACTGGTGACTCCAGAAGCTGGGGCTGACTCTATATAACCCATACAAAACCAAGAGGAAGCAGACCCAGAGGACCCACAAGAGGCTTGGGAGACCTGAGGTCAGTTCTCTGTTCTTCTGAAGGTTGTATCAGCTCTCCCCTGCCTTGCAGGTGGCTATGAGGCTTCCAACTAAGTGGACCACAACTAAGTGGGGAGGCAGGGAACAGTACCTCCCATCATATGGAGCTCATAGAGGCCTAGAGCATGTCACATCTTAGCGCCCAACTCCAGCAGTTAACAATGTCCCTGCTGGTTTGACACTACAGTGTCCAAGGCAACACTAGGTGGGATATTAAGATATTGCTGCCCCCTCTTGTGGACATCTCAAAAAAGCTGGCAGACCACACCGGGCAGCTGCTCTGGCTGAACAATAACCCCATAATGAATAAAAAAATGCAGCAGGGCAGCCCCGAAGCCGGGGGTGGAGGTGCAGGCAGGAGGCAGGCAGCAGAGCTCAGGTCCCCTTGGGGGTGCAGCTGGGGGAGGGAAGGGATCCCGTGATGCCTACGTGAGAGGGACACTATTGTTAAATTTAAAGCAGAGTTTCTGGCTGGGGGAGTCCCAGCAGCTGAAATTCCTGGGCCAATGCTTCACCTGGAGACCAGTCACAAATATTTTTTAACAATCCTGAAGCAGCCGGCATTTGGGTCAGGTGTGTCAGGGCAGAGAACAAAGACACAGGCACTTTGTCTGCACCGAGACTCGTGGAAAATTTTCCCTCTTCTTGCCAGAGTGCCTGGCTGGCTCCAGCAGGGCTCCTGGCCTCTGCAGCTCCTGTCGAATGCTAGCTGTCATTTTGTATATCCTCTCATGTAGGTTGGCTCTGGGCAACTTAGTGAAGATGGTAATTAAATGTTGGGTCTGGCCTCTGCGAAATCTCCTAGAGCTGTTACAGGAACCGATGGTGAGTTTCAAAACTCCTGACACAGCAGGAGATGAGGACATCTCAGAGAGGCAACCATTGACTAAGGGCCACAGAAACTCTGTCAACGCCTCAGGTGGCAGCTTGCCCAGGAAACACTAATTTCCCTGTGACACTGGTCAGCCAAGCTGCCTTGCAGAAAGGTTCCTCCATGCCCTTTTCCGTGCTGCAGAAAAGATCGGATCTGCTATAATTTCTATAGCTGGCTGTATTTCTCTGTGACTACAAGCTATTACAGTAACATGCAGTTCTGTGCTTGATGACCAAGGGATAGTATTTCCAATTCTCTCTGCATGTCTTCAAGGAGAAAAAAAGAGTGTCTGGAAAGTTTTCACAGGTTATTTCCCACACGGGTACTCCTTTAGGGAGCACTGTCTGCTTACCACATTCTGGCCTAGCCATTGCACTTCATATCTGCATCTGCTCCATTTAGGAGCTCAAAGCACACTTCAGTAGGAGCAAGTCTGGTCATTCCTAATGCTTGCAGTAAGTGGGGGGGGGGAATGACATTCAGGATTTCTGTTTACTTTATGTAGAGCTTGCAGATGATCCCATTCCTCCTTCCCCCCAGCTTTAGAGCTTTCTTTTTAACCTGAATGAACGGTTTGACCTCAAAACCAAATTAATTGCTTCCTTAAGCAATAGATTAGGCTGGAGGGCTAAAGTAACTTATCAGAAAGTATCACATCACTGTGGCTTTTGTGCAGGGGACAGTATTCTGGCCTGCCACTGTGGAGCCATCCCTTGTCATGCTGGGGTAGCTGCTGTGTTTATTTGCAGAGCCATTGTGCCACGGGGAAGTTGGAGACACCCGATATTTATCTGTGAGCTAATGCTTCCTGCATCCAGCCTGGCAGCCACACAAAGTCTGAGAGGTCCCCTCCAGCCTGCTGGGATTAACTCGGCCAAAATCTTGGGCAAGCCCCCCTTCCTGATGGTGGGAACAAGGTGGGTCAAAAGCTTTGCTGGTTAGGAAGGGATGAGAGGCTCTATGGTCTTCCTTCTGCAGAGATGAAGGCCACCACCAAATCAGATGGGGCACTTGTGAACAGGCAGCAGGTTCTCTTGGTGGAGCAGCCCTGTGGGCAGCGGCTCCCAGGGCTTGGCAGGAGCCTGGCTCTGTAAACCATACAAACAACCCCCTCAAAAACACTGACCTCGGTGGGGAAGACATTGCCAGCACTCACTGCAAGGACAAGGGGCCAGTCTTAGATTCTCCCCCCGCAGGAGCCTCCCGTACCACAGAGCAGCTGCGCTGGGGCGATGGGCTCAGGGGGGAAACGGTGGGGAGCTCCATGCCAGGAGGAGCAGCTCTGACCAAAAATGACCAAGACTTCACAGAACTGCTTGCTTCTGGCCACAGCCAGGGGAATAGCAAGGATTTGCTCACCATCAGGCACAGCCAATGAACTCAGGCAGCTCAGTTTCACCGAAAAATGTTTCTGAATCAGTTGACAGCGAGGCAGTCTTCAATTGCCGTTTTTGACGAGGGGGTTTTTCATTTTGCAGAAAGTTTCAAAACCTGGGCTCTCGTTCCAGCCTGAAAAACAAACCCATTTTAAAGAGCTGGGATTTCCCGGAGAGCAGAAACCCTTATTTCTGGTGGGGGGCAAGCCGCCCCCCGCAGAGGGGGTGCGAGGGCTGAAGGCGGGTGGGACGCCTGGGGGGGGGGGCAGGGGTGCAAGGCCTTTCCCCAGCCGCCCCACGCAGTCGCCGCTGGCGCAGCCGGGGTGACCCCACACGGTAAAACTTGGGGAATGCAGACACCTGGCCTGCGCGGTTACAGGTGTGGGTGTGAGGCACCTCCGTCGCTGCCTGGGTCTGCTGCGTGTCTGAGCCTCCCTAGGTCGCGTGGTACCGAAATGGCGGCACTGCTCATGGCCCCCGTCCTCCCTGTGCCCGGGAGCAGCAGGAGCAGCAGCTCCCCTTGCAGCAGAGGGTGCCTGCCAGGTGCCAAGCGGTTCTGGCCCCCTTCGCCCCCTCTCACTGCCTTCTGGCTTTTCGGGGAGAAGGAGAAAGTGCTTTGCAAGCTGCAAAGCAAAGGGGAGGGCTCAGGCCGGACCTGCAGACCCCACCGGGGCCATGGCTAACACCAGGAGACAGAAAGATGTGCTTTAAGTGAAAGAGACTGTAACACACGTAGCCGCCTCTCTTTGGAGACTCAGGAGAAGCAGCCTTGGTTTCGAGCAGCACTCTCATGCCTGGGGTTACCCGCACCGTGCCGGGACTGGTGACCCCATCGGCCGAGCAGAGCACGGCTTGGCAGAGAGCAGCTCCTGGGGCAGGTCTTCAGGGGACATAGGGGATAACGTAGACATAAGTAGCTGGAAACGGCAGGATGGGAGAGCTGGTGTAGAGTGGGGGAAGAGAGAGGTGGTAGTAACAGAGCAAACTCCACAGCCCAGAGCAGAGCATGGAGGAGAAAGCCTTCCCACTGTGGAGCCAGCATTTGGAGGCCCAGCGCTGCCGGGTCAGTGACGCAGGGCAGGTTCCCCTGGTTCCCATATATTGCCGATTACCTAAATTTACATTTAGCTAACTTTACATTGCAGTGCCTGAGCGATCACCAGCCTGGAGACACAGCTAGAGCAACTCCTCTTTGAAGGATAGTGTCTGCTTTTGGTTTCAGACCCAAATCCCAAACCAGTCTGACCAGCTGGAACCCAGTTTCAGGTTACACCCTGCCTTGCTCTCTGGGTGACTTAGTGGGTAATGATCTCACTCCCAGCACACCTCACACAGTAGTTGCCTCTCCAGGTATCCACACATGTTGCATCCCCCACTCCCAGCCCTCCCCAAACCATGGGACTGCTGCTGCTGCAGCAACACCTGAGCGTTCNCCACCCCCCGAGCTACCGCAGTCTGGGCAGATGAAAGGGTGCAAGATAGCAGGCATGGGAACGGTACCTGCCTTCTCTGCGGGTCATTGCTTCTCAGACACCACTCCCAGGTCAGGTAAGACAAACAATTCCTTTTTATTATCAGAGTGAGCGCACAAAAAAAAAAAAAAACAATCAAGAAGTTAGGTTTATTGCATAGGCAATGATAGGCTGGGGGAAAAACAAAGAGATGGAAGAAATGATATGAGACAGATCATGAAAAGCCATGGAGGAATCTGACCAGCCCCAGGGTCACGAGGCTGATGCCCGTGGTGGGGAGAAGTGTGCAGTCAGATTGCCAGCAGGCTATGGGCAGTGGTTTCTTCCCTTCCAGCCCAGGCATCGGCCCAACAGGGTAGCTCTCCTGGAGCTGCACTTGAGGGGACCTGAGCCGTGCTCTGAGCTGGGCATGGCTTCACTAGAGCCTTCCAGAGCCACTCTGCCCTCAGCCCTGAAAGGGTCCAAGCATTTGAACTAAAATCTGTACATAGATTTATGCTTCCTACACGCACGTGTACACACACACACACACACACACACACACACACAAACATGTACCCGTTTCCTCTCTCGTCACAGCAGGAGTTTTCCAAGAGCAGCAGGCACTAGGAGTTGAGGGACTGGTGCCAACCCCACAGACGACAAGGCATACCAGGCACTTCACAAATAGCAGCTTCTGCCCCCAGCAGAAGTCCTTAGCTCCCAGAGGTACAAGCCTGGGCAACAGAGATGCAGCAGCACACAATGGGGAGCACCCCACTGCAAATAGCCTACAGGGGAACACACGGGACCTCACCGAGGTGGGGATATCACATGCTGCCATGGGGCCAGGGATGAGCTCTGGCCCTCCCGGGGCTGGGCTCATCTTGCACCTGGAAGGATTGGGCCAGCAGGAGCGAGGCAGCCTGGGGACATCAGCTGGCAGTACCCAGCCCACTCCTGTGCTCTGAGAGATGCCAGGGACTCAGGTCAGGCTGTGTGCTCAGAGGAGAGCGCAGTAAAATCAAAGCTGTGATAAAGGTCCAGCTGCGTGGGAGCTGGGTTCTTCCACCCTGCCCTCACCATCAGCAGGAAAAGTAGGGACATTTCCTTTCATTTCATGTGAGAATAAATAGATATTTTGTCAAGGTGTTTGGGGTCAGACCGAACACTGGAAAAGCAAGCAGGGCAACTCACAGAGAGAAAATGGTGGACACGTACTATACACAGGAGGCTGCAACACAGCAGCCGGGCAGAAAAAAACCTAGGTGTGCTTTTCTGTCAAAAAGCAAACCCTAGTGATTAAAGCAGGTATTTCTGTTTCTTTCCATCTCAAAACCAGGAACCACTGGAGAGTGTTCCAGAGCTCTCAGAACAGACCAGACGGTTATGTGAATCACACAGCCCTCAAGAGGCTCACCATGACCAGGAGGACTGCTGGAAGGTAGAGCCACCTTGCAGAGGACTGGGGGGAAGGGAGGAAAATATGAGGTTGGGGGGAAGAAAGTGGCACTGCAAACAAAAAACTTCTGGCTCTGGTGAATTAGCACCATTCACCACATGAATGCTACACAGATCCAGTCCCAGGGTCCTTCAGTAAGTTGAGTGGAGTTATGTTCCAGGTCTGAGCAGGAGGAAAGGTGTCATTCAGAGTTTTCACTGGATTGTTTGAGGTTAGGAAGGGATAGACATCAGAGAGCAACAAACTGCTCCCAGATCTTCACTTTCCAGAGCAGCCATTTAGCCAAGACAATCACAAACACTAGTACTGCCAAGTCATGGCTAGATCTTGGCCTGATGCTACAAATGTCTTCAAAGAGAAAGTGTCCTTCAGGCACAGGCTCGTGTCTAAAAACAGAACTCCAGAAGTTTCTGGGAGTGCCCCAGTGCTGGGCTGGAGAGAGAGAGCCTGTAGGTCAGACTGGTTTGGTGGCACTGCTGTAAAACAGATGCTCAGTGTCCTCTGTGGTGGAGAGGGTTGAGTTGGTAGCAGTGGTGGGCTGACGACGGCGGCTCTTCTTCCTGTTCTTCAGGAAGAAGTAGCCGATGATTGCCAGGACCACCATGATGCAGATCCCGAGGAGCACGGCAATCACTACCTCAAAGGCACCTGTGGGGGATACACGAACATGTTAGAAAGGCTGCTCCACGAGCTCTGATGCAGCAGGAACGTTCAGGAAGAAGCAAGCAAAAAAGCTGCTGCAGAAGCTGTGCTGGCAAAGAGAAGAGGTGGGCAATAGCTGGCCTGACAGCAAGGTTGTCACTGCACAACTGGGCAAAGAAGAAGGAAGACATAAGGGTCTGGTCAGGGTATAGCTAGCCGATCTCTCCCAAATTATAGTTCCCATTCATTTCCCAGATGTACCACGCCCTCTAAAGGCTATTCAGTGACTTCGGCAGGCTTGGCCATTTGACACTGAATATCAAGCCCTTCTGCAACGCTGGCCTTGCTGCACATGTCAACAGGGAGGCCACCAAAGGGTGGTCGCACAAAGCACCTCCTGGCTGGGATAACACTGTCAGACTGAGCTATGATGGACGGGCTGAGTTTGTGGGGAAAGAGCTCATAGCAGTGTTGTGAGCACTCGGTCTTCTACAGCCAACCGATCTCCTGCCATCATCAGTGGAGACGGTCAAACATGATGCATTTGAGAGCTGGTGTGAATTTGAAGATTAAATCACTCTCTAGGGTTGAAGAACAGAAGGTATAATTTCAGTTGTCTGCTGAAGAAAGAGGCCTTACAGCTCTATGGTGAAATGACACCAACCTTAGTGCGGTATTCTTTTAAGAACTTGTCATTTGATAGCTTTGGTGTTTAGGGTCTTCAGACTTCCCCACAGTCTAGCACCCAACATTATTCACATACCCACTTTGGCCTTCTTTCTTGCAGAAGTTAGGGGTCCTTACGTGAACTTGGCCCTTAGGAGGAATTTTACGTGCCATTTTTTGATGTTGAACAGTGGAGCATTCATGCAAGTTGATGGAAGGAAAATCAAGAGCCTCTGGTATGAGCTACTGAGTCACAGACAAAGGAGAAATGGGACCACAGAGGCACAGTGCACAGAAGCACCTCTTGCCACTGCTAGCATCCCACAAATCCCACATAGCTCCCTCAGCTTCAAAAGGGGGGTGGGAGAGAAGGCTATTATTTGCAAGGAAAGACAAAATCTTTTTCAGAACAGGGTAAAAGCAACAAGCAAGAGCTGCAGGAAAAACTGTTACTCACTTAAGATAGCAGTTTGGGACTCAAATGATTCCCATCTCCGGCCAATGGCATCTGCTTCTGAATTGGGAGCAGAGAGGGGGAAAAAAGTTTAACAAAGAGGGTTAGGAAAAAGGGACAAGACAGGTTTCTGAGGAGCACATTTCCAGTGCTCTGAAGTAACTGAATGCATACAGCATCCCTCGTGACAGCTGTGGTACTGAACTCTCAGGGCCAGCTGGGAGGCACATTTAGCTGGAGGTGTCACTTCAGAAAAGCAGCAACAGTTTGCCTCCTAACAGATACAGGCTGGCAGAATTCCTCGTTTCAGCTGCTGGCCTCCACAGCAACACGTACAAATCTCTAGAGTGTAAACCTTGCCCTCTTTTTTGGTTAAAACTTCTGCCTAATATGTGTCATCATGGATTTTCTTAATTTTTCCCCTCCCACTTGGGGAGAACTGGAGCCAAGCTAGAAAGTTAGATTCTCGTTAGGGAGGCCATGCCATATCTCTGGTTAGTTTTGTTACCCCCCTCTGTTCCTTTTTCAGCATCAGCACCCAAAATGTTTTCCAGCTGTGAGAAATGACAGGCTGTATTGCAGAAAGATGCTGTAGATACACACTGTTCCCTGTAAGCCATTGGTCACATTGAAGAGCACTGGGAGGCATGGCCAGGGTTTGAGAGCAGAGCTGCTTTGACTGAAAGCTCCCAAGTCACTGCTTGTTTGGGACCACAGAATTTAATCTGGAGTTATTTTCATAGTTCGATCAGTAAAACTCCAGCCCTCGCTATGTCTGCTTACTTGTGATGCCTGAACATGATTTCATGCAGTCTTCCTCTTCTTTAAAGTTGTTGTTGTTGCCACCACAGCCCCCATAGGTGAAGGGGTCACATTTCTCAGAGAATGGGTTATAGTACCAGCGGGGGATGCTCTCGGTGCACTGTCCAGTGTTGGGCAAGTCCACACAGTGACCTGAAAAAGCAAGGGAGAGGTGTTCTAGCCCAAGCAGTGTGTTCCCAGAGCAGCAACATTTTCTGCGCACAACAGAAGAGCACAAGCACCATGGCAGAGGGAACCCATTGCCAGAGCAGTGGCTCTCGGTCCCCACTGCCCAGTTGCCAACTGCTCAAATTGGCATTGCCTGTAAACCCTACTAGCAAGGAGGAAAAAGGAACATCAGAGCATGCAGTCGTGCTAGACTTTGGGTTCAATCCCCTGCAGAAATGACCTGTCCTCTTCAAGAGGCAGAAGGGAACGTGAAGAGCCTGGACACACAGAAACCACAGTTTGGCTTGGGTCTCCTCTACAATCAAGCTGCATTTAAGCTGACTTGGGGTATACTCTTTTAGCCCAGTGACAGTGCCACTGTCTACACTAGTACAAACAAGGCAAAGGTATGGGATCAAGCACAGGCGTATGATTACTCGTATTATGCCATTGTTGTGTCCCCCACACTGCTTTGGTTTGCACTATTTCCAAAAAAGTGCTGCAGGGTTTTGTACAGGCCAGGTACTGTGCCCAACAGGCAACATGCATGAAACCTGCTCGGGTGGAAAAAGTTTAGGCAGGAGAGTGAAAGCCTGCTATAAACAGCTGTCTTCAAGGTCAGAGAACAGGCCCTTGCTCATTTTTAGTACAGGACTACCCAGATGCTACACCCATTTTTGGAATTATACAGGGAAGCAGTTTTACCATGAAACAACAGGCTGAAAAAAACCCCCAAAAGGTAGTAGATGTCAGCCTAGGTATTCTGCACAGTACATACCTTGCTTACGTGTGACATTGATTTTCTGCAGTCTATTGAACTCACGAGCATCTGCGAGAGAAACATTTCATGTTAAAACTTCCCTCACCAGTTGAATACAAAAGAATGCCTCCATCCACACAGACATGGGCAGACAGAGCTTTCCTGCACATTCCTTTGCTACCACAAACCAGGGAAAAGGAGGTATAATTTGAAGTTCTTAAATATCTCAAAGCTATGAGAGGAACATGGGAAAAATAAAATGTACTAAAGAGAAACTATTCTCAATTTCTGTTCCACAAATACAGAGACAAAACTAAGGAAAACAAAGGCTGCTTGCTTTTTTTTTTTTTTTCCATCAAGAAGTATGGGGAAACTGCTATCACTACAGGTTTTAAGAAGTGTGAAAACACTAGTGTCGGATATGAGACAGGGCAAGAGAGATGAATTGTATGCTTGCAACCTAAAAAGGCAACAAAACATCCACATATAGGAAAGAGATTATGGGAATGCTGTCAGAAAAGGGAGGGAGAAAGGGAGGGAGGGAGGAGGGATTGCGGACTCGGGCAGCTCACCACTTTGCATTTACATTAGCATAACGTGAGGATGTTAAAGGGACTGTGACACTGGACAGACTGGAAGAAATGGTTTCATTTCCCGTCTCCCAAATCCAGGAGAGCAGGTAAGGTCATTCAGTAAGAATGTATTGGAAGGGCAGGGGAGGACAGGCTCTGAAGTCTTACAGACAGGTGCAGAGAAGAGAGTCGAAGAGTATTTAAGAGGCAGGAAACATCCCAGAAGGAAGATCAGCTCTTGCAGTCAGGAGAGATATGGGAGATGGCAGAACCTGCAAATATAATACTGCAGAAAGAGGTAAAGAAGGGTCAGGAGGCAAGAACAGAAGGCATCAAAAAGCATTGAGTCAACACCCACGACTTACATTGTACTCATCCCTGGGCAGATACTAAGTTGTCTAAGCCAGAATTTGAAGTACTTACACTGTTCACAATACATCTCATCCGATCCATCAGCACAGTCAAGAGTTTCATCACACTCCAGATAGGCATCAATGCAGCAGCCATCCTTGCATCTGAAGAAGGGGGACTGACAGTTCCCATTGCATACTGTAACAGAAACAGTTCAGACAGCTCATTAAAATTCATTCTTTCTCCCTGCCACACGGATGTTTTATGAAGGACTTAAAAGCTGCTGATAGGGCTGGCAAACAAGAAGCAAGGCAGATAAGTTAAGGTCTCCCTTCAGTGCCACTCTGGACTCAAAAAAAAGAAAAAAAATAATATCTTGTTTATAAATGAAACATTGCTCTGGGAACAGCCATGCTTCCTCTCAAAAAAGTACACAGAAGGCGGAAGCAAGGATGAGCTACTCAGGAAGAATATGGAGACATTGCCCAAGCATGGGGGATTAAATTAGGAAAGCCAAACTGAAACCTGCACACCAGGCTGCGAGAGCCAGTGGAGTAGAGTGGTTATTCCCCTCTGCTCCAGAGGTGGTCCCAAGTGCTGAGTACTGTGCCCAGTTCTGAGCTCCCCAGTGCACAAAAGACATTGGCATACTGGAGTGAATCCAGTAGAGACTCAGCAAGGGGCTGGAGCACAAAACCTAGCATGAGGTTATGGAAAAGACAGAGACAGACTCATTTTGGAGATGCACAATAATAGGATGAGCAGCAACAGACACAAGTTGCAACAAGGGAAAGTGATTTGATATAAGGGGGAAAAAATTATGATGAGGGTCATCAAACACTGGCACAGGTTGTCCAGAGAAAGTGTAAAATCTCCTTCGTCAGAGATACCCAAAGCTGGACTGGATGCAGTCCTGAGCAACCCAATGTGACTCAAAGCTGGCCCTGCTTTGAGTAGTGGGTTGGACCAGATGACCTCCAGGGGTAATTCCCAACCTGAATTATCCTATGACATGAAAGTGAAAAGCTTAGTAAAGAAATTAGTGTCCAGTGCCCCACTTTCACCACTGACTGAGTGCTAATCAAAAGCCACAGGAATGGATGTGAGACACTGAGCCCGAGCTCACAGCAGGATTACACAGTGGTACAGGAGGCTTACCTGGCTGTTGTCGCCCACCAACAGAACCTGAAGAGACAAGGGGAAAAGTAAAATAAATATACCACCACATCATTTTGTCAGCTTTATATTGCCTTCATAGCTCACTTAAGAAGTGCATATTTTCTGGAAGCAAACCCTGTAGGAGTTAGGGAGGGGAAATACAGGTGTCCACCATCCAGAGACCACAGATGAGCAGTGAGGCACCCATGTAACGCAAGCCTGGAGAAGCACAGGGGAACTTCCCATCACTAGCTAGACCGTTCCCAAATGGTCTTTCTTTTCCAAGGCTTTTGCCTCCTCCTTAGCTGCGCACTGCAAAGGGCCTGGCAGAGGCTCAGCCCATTTATCTGAGGCAGCACTAAGTCATTCTCAGACTTGGCTAAGAGGGTGCCAAGGGAGAAGATTAACTTCATTTGGGGAGTGAAGCACTTCTGGCTCCCCCACAGCACAATGCTATCCTCTGAATTTAGGTTTGAATGTGACACAAAGGTTTGGTGAGGACTTCTGCAGCCAGAGACACACCAGGGACACCGTCCATAATTAGCCCAGTCTCCTCAGCTCTCTGGGCTCTAACTAGCTACCAGCCAAAAAGCTGCAGTACTTGCCCACTGGGCCATCCCAATCCTATGAGAAAGAGGGGGCTGATTTTTGAAATAGACTCACCTCTAACATTCTTGCAGGCGAGTTTACACTCCTCTTCCCGTAAGTAGTTATTCTTGTTGGGCTTGCAACCACCAAAAATGAACTCCTGACACTGCTGAAGGGTCGGGTTGTAAAACCAACGTGGAAAAGACCCCCGACACCAACCCACCTTCTTAGGAGTCAAACAATGCTCTATCAAGAAAGTTAACATAAAACGCTCTGGTTAGTTTGCTTTGCCTTCATATATACAAAGGAGAATATCTTCCAAAGGAAAGTTCGTCAACAGTGTGGACACTAGTCTGAGAGATTTATAAAATCTTGAGTGGCATGGAGAAGATGAGTAGGGAATCATGGTATATATTTTCTTATATGAAAGGCGGGGTCACAAAATCAAATTAGAAGGTGCCACATCCATAAAACAAAAGGAGCTGCTTCTCCACACAGCACATAGTTAAGCTGTGAAACTCCTTGCTTCAGGATGTTGTGGCTGTGCAAAGATTACATGAGGTAAAAAAGGGATTCATCCATGGCTATTAAACATAAAGACACCATCTTCTGCTTTAAAAAATCTCCCAGCTACAAATTCCTTGGGGACTAGCCAAGCATAGTAGGGATTTACTGATAGCATGTCATGTTCTTGTACTCTTTCCAAAGTATCAACCTCTGGACACTGTTGGATGCAGCGTACTGGATTTTGGACAGACCATTAGTGTCACCTGACATGGCTGTTGTTGTATTTTTATGGCACCTGTGTTAGGAAGAGAAATTCCCTGCTTAGTTACCAGTGAACCATTTGTCCTTGCTCCTAATGCACTTGTAGTGCTGAACATTTTGATCATTAAATAAGGCCATTAAAGTAAAACACATAAATAAAGTCAGGGACACTTTGAATGTCATGCAGATGGCTCCACCTCCCCTGCGGCTTAAGGGAATTAGGGCCTTCACAGCAAAACCATAGAGTCAACAAGACCTTTCAGGTTCTCCTGTAACACTCTCAGTTGCATCCTGGGCTTCAGCCACTCTGGCATCACCCAGCACAGGGCAATGACATGCAGAGAGAATGGGGTTATTGCAGACCACCTCTTCTGCAAGAGGATGTGAAAACCCTAAAATAGACCACTATGAATGCAAAGACCTTTCCATTACTGGGAAAAGTTGACTTATAAGCCTGGTCTCTTGCTTGTGCTCTTTTCCCATCTACTCCTCTGAGAAGAGCACCAGTAATGCCAGAGCAGCACCCAGCTTTGGGGACTTCAGCTAGACATATGTGGACTCTGGCTCACCTTCAGTCTGCTCAGAATTCAGCACCATAATGGTGATGTTGGTGAAGTCTTGCTGTTGTGCAGTGTCCGTGACAGTAAGCTGGAAGATGTAAGTTCCCGCCTGTAGGTTGGAGATTTCCACCTGATCTTCTTCGTGCTTCTGAGAATGGAAAAGAAAGGCTTATGCAGAAGAAGGTACTTCTAATGAGGGAGTAAGTGAAGACATGCAAGGCCCATGTTCCTGCATTAGGAAGAAAGGAGCTTGTCTGGAAACACCCAAGCAGATGTCTGGCATGAAAAATGTCTCAGTGCTATACAATCCCCCCAAATCCTTGGGCTGGTACCCAGCTGGAATAGCAGAGAGAAAGAGTACCACAAGTGTAATTAGATACTTCATATTTGGGGGCATTATGAAGGCAAGAGGGAAAATAAAAATCTTGGGAGAGGACTGAAATACCTGTAGTTTTTATTTTACTTTTTTCCAAATAAAACCTATTACGAATCATTTACTTAGTACATAGGGAATAAGCTGGGTGTATTTAAGAAATAGATACCCTTTCATTTTGAGTATGACAAGTATACTTAGTTTTAGAGATGGAAACGAGTGCCTGTTTCTTTGCCTGCTGAGAGGTTTCTAAAAGAGAGTGAATCGTTTTGTCAGAATAGAAAGCTGTGATATTATTGACATGAACTTTTCCCCCATATTTGCTAACAATATTGGGCCTCCATTTTCATGCTATCTGCCTTTTTGGTTAGGTTTCAAGCGAACACAGTGTTGCCATATGTCATCTTAATGTATGTAGTTAACACAGCATAATAATATAGCACAGCATAATTTTTCTTTTCCCCGGAAGTTGCTTTGGTTGGGCTAGGGGGAAGGGAAAATGAAAGGAGCACTTCGAGATTTCCACAGCCCCCTCAGCACCCTAGAGCTAGTCATTGCTGGTCTTTAAAATCAGCTGTGCGCCTGATGCACTTATTTGCTAATTCTTCCAAAAGGTGTCACAACAGCTCCATATGAGCTCCAAGGCTTTCCAGAGCATTTTGCAGAAGTTCAACAGTAATCATTTGCTCTTCTAAAGCCACAATTCACATTTAACATCTATCAGATAGGCAGTGTTCACACCCCGGAGATCTTGGAGCCAGTCAGGAGACCTGACTTCTGTTGCAGCTCAGATAAAATAGGAGGAGGAACCTATGCTCTAAACAGAGGCAAAGTCCAGGAAAAGCCACAGGAGAACAGAAGCAGATTATAAGACTGGATTATTCAGAGCCAGAGGAGGAGAAGCACCAAAGTGGAGCAGAGCAAAACTAAGGGCAGGCCCCTCACTGAACTACAGGAGCTTGGGAACAGAAGCAGCTCTTGCGCCAAAGCTGCTGCCCTCTCAGGTGCTCCCACCCGGGCAGAGCAGGTGTTGCTCAGGAAGGTTTGCGATGGCATCCTGGTGCAGGGAGCCCGAGACCTGATGAGGCCAAGAAATGTCATGTGCCAGTAGAGTGCGAGAGGGTGGGGGCAACTATGAGGAGTGCTCCATAACTTTTGGGAACAGGCTCGTGGGTGGACTTGAGGAGGGAAGGACAAGGTGACCTCTAAGTCAGTGGCTGTGAGAGCCCAACCTAGTGCAGACCACAGGTGACACTGAGCAAGCTGGTACCTTCCTGCATCTCCCTACCTTCATCTCCACGGAGGGGTCGCCGAAGACCTGTTTCCATTCATAGCTGACTATCCCTCGGTCATCAGTGCTCTCTATGCCTCTCAGCATCACTGGTTCCCCCGGCTGCACCCTCATGTCCATGCCAGTGCGGGCTATTGGAGGATGGTCATCTGCAGAAGAAATGCAGAACAAGGCTTGGGTAAGAAGCTGAAGGGTCCAGTCCTTGTCTCCATTACAGGAAGACAAGGGAGGGGGATTCTTCCAGGCTGAACCAACACAGACTTCAACCACTGAAAGGAAAACACTTTTATATGGCTGTGCTTCTTGCAGCCTGAGCAAGCAACAGGCAATCAATACCGTTATTACTGCCCTCCTGACTAAATTAGTAACTCTGCAACCCGCTCTGGCAGTGCCTTTGAGCCAGTTGGCTCCCTGGTCACTTCTGCCCACAGGAACCACCATAAGAGGGTGTCCCTGTGGCTACAGCCATTGTGCTTCTGACCATCAGACCACATCCTTGCAAAACAGCACTGAGCGATCTCCACCCTTCACTGAGGGAGATGACCTGATGTGGGTGTTGAAGAATGTGGAACTGACTCTCATCATTCCTACCACCCTCTCTAAGCACTGTGTTAGCATACTTAACCAGAGCTACGCAATGCAGGATTTGGATGGGAAATATCCCTACTCCACTTCATCTTCCACCCCACTCTCTGACATGCATGCCTTAAAAAAGGCACACAAACACCATTCATGGGAGAACTATTTTTATGCCATTCCATGGATTAGCTTACCAGCAGCCTCCACAATCCATTAAACACTTTTCCAGACTGTAAGTGTAAGAGATGAAAACCGGTCCCTGCCCGTGCCAGCAAGAACAGCCTACACAATGACACTATTAAGCCTGACTCATAACTCCTTTCAGCCTGAACGTCTCTGATCGCAGGCTTCTTGCATAGCTCAGCCCATAAAACTCCACCTGGTAGCACCTGTACCAAGTCCAAGACTCAGTGTTCAAGTTCAGCTTGAGTTTTTTGTAAAGGCATCGATCATCATTTATAAGCTAGATATAAATCACTCTGCCATTACACTGTTACATCAACTGTGACCGAAGAAGAGGATCAGTGCCCAAACCCCTTAGAAAACTACTCCACCAGCTAATTATTTTCACTGTTGTAGACTTGCTCCTAATTTCCTGTTTGAGTGTTTCTGGATTCAGGTCCCAGCTGCTGACTCTTGCTAGAGCCTACTGAAGGGACCTTTAATATAAGTCATACATACAAACAAGCCTGACATTGAAACCAACCTACTTTTTAGTTCTTTCATCACTAAATTCAGTAGGATAGAGGGCTTTGCAACACGTGTTCCAGATCCGTTAGCACAAATCCACCCAGAATCTTCTATTTTCTAGTATCTTTTACCAAATGAAGACATATTCATTCTATCCTGGTCTTACAAATGCTGCTGCCACCAGAAAGTCACCAGGGAAACAAACCTTCCTCTGTTCACACATTTGAGCATTGCGCTCAGCCTGTTCTGGCTGTGGGACTGGGGAGGGTATGTGCATACCAGTCCTCTGAGGTTGCCCCCGCAGCCTGCTCCCCAGCTGCAGCCCTGCAGAGTACCCCTCTCATCGCCAGGCTGATGGGGCTGCAGTTTTACTAGCTTGTGCAGCTGCAGGGCTTCTGGTTACATTTCTCACACCAGTCTGTGCGCTCTCTGCGGTCTGTCACTGGTTTTACCTTTTATTCCATCTTTTCATGTAAGTATTGGGTTGGAACAATCCGGGATCAAGCTCATATTGTTGAGCTTGATCCAACCACCAAAAGAGGCAGAGGAGACCCAGCTGGGCTGAAAGAGGCCAGGAAGACGACACAAGCAGGGATGCCCACCCTGGTGCCCTCTCACCTTTGGGTGAGGCACACCTCCCTGCCACTTGTCCTCAGGGCTGCACGCCAGAGGGATGGGTCCTGTCTCAGTCAGGCACAAAGGCTGCTGAAAGACACCAAGCAGGGCCAAGAGAGCCTGGCACCTCTTGGTTTTGAGCAGGGCCAGTAGAACAAATAAATGGAGTTTTGCTTTGTTTTCAAGTGCTCTTGCCACGAGAACATTCATCGATGAAGGCCATGACTGGAGCTGGCAACACCTTCCAAACTGAACAGGGAAAACAGCCCCACAACCACCTTGTACACAGCACTACAAGCTCTGGAAAGGGGGCATGTTCCTGCCATTGCTGCCAGGCAAATGCCATGAGCCTGCCAGGGAGAAATGCAGCCTGCTCCCTGCCACCCTCCTGCCAGGGTGAGCCCAGGAGATGGGTGCAATTGCACAAGGGAAAGACCAGTTCTTCAGCAACACAGAGGCTGATCATTAACTCACAACTCCAAACCATATTTTTCCTTGACCTTTTTAAGCATGTACACTTAAAAAAAAAAAAAAAATTGCAGGCCAAACATTTCTCCACAGGTCAATTTAGTTACTTTGGGTTGTGGATTGCACGATGAAGTAAAAGTTCAGTTCTGATCAATGGGTCAGCAACTTCTCCAGATCCATTTCTGATCAGCCAATTCGCCGGCCCTCCTCACCTCCAGAAAAGTAGTCAGAATATTTGCCTATCTGCAGCGACTGCCAGGGAGGAACTCCCACTAGAAATGAAGGACTTCATTTTCAAGTCTCTCCCTTTTCTCCTTAGGACGTCCGAAAGCTTACTGACTTTGGAGTATTTCTGCTACACTGACTATATGAAGTCTTCAGTGGCAACGTGGCTGTTCTCCGCCTGAGCTTCATAACCGAGTGCTGACTGAGGCAGAGTGAGTATCAACAAACTGCTCACAGAAGGAAGATTCTCCATTCAGTTTGTTTTGCTCTGAAAGTCTGTTTGAAAAATGAAAGTTACCTTTGCTACAATGCTCTTTTGACTCTGGAAAGTTTCCGCTGTAAAACTTTGTAATTAACAGGGAGATTAAAGCTTTATGATGCTGTTCTGAGTCGTGCTCTCTACTGTGGAACACATACTCCTGGAGTCACATCATTAAGGGACAATTTCCACTTCCATTTATAAAATATGTCAGAAGGTGAAATATCTTTTCTTTACGATCACAGAGAAAAGCTTGATAGAGTAAATCCAAAACGCTTAAAAACAAATTTATATGGCTCACAGTGTATTCATGCCTCAGTCCCTGTTTTTTGCTTTTTTAAAAATTTCATCTAGTTTCAAGGCTTATGTAGTCCCTGGTTTGTCTGGCTACTCCTCTAACAATGAGTAAACTTGAACCAAAGTTGATGGGGAAACACCAATCTAAAAGATATTACATTTCTACAAGGGCTGCAAAAGTAAGCATCTAGGTAGGGGAAGAGACCCCACTAGGGACCTCACTATCCCAACATGCAGGCACCAGTCAAATCCCACAGCAGAAAGCACTTGCAAAGCTACCAGTTGGGGGATTTCTCTTTTGGAGCTCAGATATCAGCCTTTGCCCTCGAGACACAAATTCACAGAAAACCAGATTTCCTCCATTCCAGCGCTCATGCAGATACACCCTGAGTACTTGAGACTATAAAGCAATGCTTGAAAATACCTCAGAATGATTTGAGGTTGCCACTAGCAAGAGCTGGAAAGCTTTCTCATGGTCACCTAGGGGCTCTTAAACAGCCCGCTGTTGTCTGCGTTGGCAGGAGCCGCTTACAAAGGAGACAAGTGCAGCTTGTGCTGGGGACACTGAGGCACTGCGAAGGGAAGGACCTTGCTGGGGACAAAAGCCACTGCTCAAAGCCACTGGGCAGGCCACTAGCAGAGACAGGAGCAGAAATGAGGCCACCCAAATTCCAGCGTCCGTGAGACATGCAACCTCAGAGATTTCAAGCGTCGGAAGCCAGCTGAGCTTGCCTGCTGCAAAAGCAGGTGGGCAGGGGCAGGCAGCAGCGTGGCTCTCCCCACAAACGCTAAAGCTTTGCTCTAACCCTGTTTCCGGGGAAGTCATTAAAAAATGCACAGCTTTCAGGGAGGGTTCATTCAAATCTCGCCCGTGGACACTAGAAAACTCTCCATAGTAACAGGCAAAGGTAAGGAAGGAAGGTGCTGCTGCCACAGTGTTAATTTGCCTGAGGAGGGGGAGAAGGAGAAGAGAACAAGGCAATGCAACACATTGCCTGGAGAAAGAGAAATACAGGCTGTTTCTGTACATATTCATCCTGGCTGGGCAGCAAATGCAGTCATGATAAAGCCATATAGTTTTTGGATAACTTGTGCAGAGCCAA
This sequence comes from Pandion haliaetus, assembly GCA_013401275.1. Classification (NCBI taxonomy): domain Eukaryota; kingdom Metazoa; phylum Chordata; class Aves; order Accipitriformes; family Pandionidae; genus Pandion; species Pandion haliaetus. The sequence goes on along the minus strand of VYZV01025184.1, from coordinate 45,714 downwards.
GCAGCTCTCAGCATTAATTTCTAGAGGTTTCTATAGTGGTTTGTAAGAGGGGCACACAGCAGGTCAACTTAACCTCTCTCAAACAACACAGCACGACTGAAAGGATTATATTTTCAGATTAATGCAATCTGCAGCTGCCCCAGGCTCCTTCCATCCTCCCTCAGGGTGTGGGAAACCAGTCCAATTTGCTTTAGTGGGCAGAGGGAAAGAGTCTCCCGTGCGTCTTCATGCCAATTTAGTAAAGATCAGTTTGTCTCCAGTCTCCTTAGATAGCTACAGAGCCATGACATGAGGTAGCCACAACATGCAGCACTTCAGTAAATTCTGTATCACAATGAGTAGTTTCACAGTGAGTGGAAGCTGTTCATCGCCTTCTCTGAGCGGGGAGCTGGACTGGCTGGTCTTCAAGGGCCCTGCCAGCATACATTAACCTCTGAATCTGTGATGCAGGTACTGAACATGCAATTCCCCCTCTCCTGGCCTGAGCTGGGCGCTGGAGGACAAGCAGCTGGCTCAGGGCTGAGCAACACCAGCCAAGGGGACACCAGTGACCGGACCCATCTCAGCCCTGAACAAGATCCCAGCACTGCTCATTTTAGTCACACTGTGCCCGCAGAATGGAAACCAGTGTGGGACCAAACATTTGAAGATGGATGAGCTTCAAACTAGGGGAGCTCTCCTTTTTGAATGCATGACGGAAGTTTTAACCTGCAAATCTGTCTCCATGGTGAGGCAGGAGCAGACACATCCTGAACCCTGTGGTTTCCCCAGCGCTTCCCGTCTCCCACTCACAAGCCCTGAATTCAACAGGAGGAGAGTGTCACCAAGCATTTCACAACCACCACAAAAGATTCAGTTCAAGAAACGGACAAAGGTTCAGGGAGGTTATTTTCCAGTTTCACACACAGAACTGGTTTGCCTAGACCAGAATAAGCTCAGGGTAGTTACTTAAACACTGGGCTCCATTATTACCAATAAAGTGCATGGTGAGCCTGCCCCTCCCACATGAGCCAGGCAGAAAACTCGCACCAAAGTTCAGGCTGGGGAATCATTTAAGAGGATAGTGCCTTTTAACAATAACATCAGAGACTTCGGGCTGTACATTAGCTGGAACAGACAAGAGACAGAGCCAAGCTGTCATCACAAGCTTATAAAGGACTCAGAAGCTCTTGTTCTCCAAAATACTGAAAATATACTCAGATGACTTGCAGAAGCTAGATTTCAGCTGTTTTCATTGTTGCCCGTGCCCACAGGTTTTTCTGAAGTCATGACACTGTAAGAGTGGCCGCAGTGGGTTAGAGCAAGGGTGCCTTGTGTTCAGTTTGCCAGCAGTCTCACTGTGGATGCTCAAGCAAGAGCAAGAACAGGGCAAGCAGACACAGTGCTTCCCTCGTAATATTCTCCCAGTTTTCAGCTACTTCCATCAGGCTCCGGAAACACTCCAAAATTAAATTTGCCCATTTAGCAGGCCCAGCTGTGCTCTCTCTTTCAAGTGCTATCTAGTCTCTTCCTGTACATGTATAAAACTCTTAATTCAACAGGTCTGTTCCCTCTAGTAGTAGTGTGGGTCTTGCAGCATGTGGCTTTTTTGTTTAATGTCACCTACTGAGATCACTAAATATATATTTCAATATTTACTAGAGAAAATGTGCTTTCAACCCTCATTATTGCAGAGGATGTCTGAAGATTGCCACATGGGCATACCCTAAAGGCTCCCAGGACACCTGACAGCAGCACATGAAAGAAAGGGATGGATGATAAAGCAGCATATCAGCTTCCTGCAGACCTTTAGAGCCACTCTCAGGGGGTTGACAATAATCTGGGCTCCAGAGCAGCCACAGAGCTTCACATTTTAACAGCAATACAGGACAACAGCAGGAAGACTAGACAGTTTTGCCTCCAGTCCAAAACCTGGGCCAGGATTTTTTTGCCTACAAACATTTGGGAGGAAAACCTGACATGCTGAAAACAGCTTCCTTAACACTCGTTTCACCCGGCCTCTTCAGGCATCCTCAAAAGGTCTGGAAGCAAAAATGCTGTAGAGCTTCCTTATGCTGCCAGGTGGACGTGCTCAATGCCCAGAGGCTCCGCCATTTGGCCTCCTGCCCCTGCACCTTTGTGCCTTTCCCCTCTCCCCTTCGGTGGCAGCCAGGCACCCACCTTCCTGCCCAGATGGGCCCACTCCTCCTTGCGTGGACCCAATTCCAGCATCACAGCTGGAGGGGCTTCGGGTTTTGTTTTGGATTTTTTTGTCTGGATCTGAACCAAAATCGAGATCTGTATTCTTAAGTGTCTCATCAAGTGCTGTGGGGAGGAGGGCCTAGCTCATATGGTCTGATTTAGCCCTTGTTACTATTTGCTATTTCTCCAGTAAAATAACTCCTTTTCAGCTCTGGATTAATAAACAGTAATAGTCCTTCATCTCTTTTCTTGCCAGCCCTCTGATGTCATTCAAGGTGATTCAGAAAGCTTTTGGTATCGGTCAAAGACAATGCCTAAAAATTTCGGGAAAGGAAGGAAATGCATTTCCCATCGAAGCACAGCATGAACATTGCAGCCTGATCCAAACAAGAAGTAGTGAGCTTCCCGGTGTCTGTCACTACACCTGGAGACCTGCCTGGCACCCTGCACCCTCTGAGAGTGCAAACACAGGGTGTAGAAGGGACTGAGCCCTTCCTACACCTGCAGCGGTATCGTGGTGCAAGCCCCACGTGAGCAAGGAGGGGCATGCCCGCTTCAGCAGGCAGGGCATCCCTAACAGCATTTCTGGCATGTTTTTCACTTCTCACTGATAAGCCCTCCTGGGTCTTCCTGCTCCACCACAGCCATCCTAGCATCTGTGAAAGTAGCATTAGGGATGGTTTGCAAGGCAGCACCTGCGTATCGGTGGCTGGGATGCTCCAGCTAGGTGCCATGGATTGGCAAACACAGCACTGCTGGTGGCACAGAGAGCTCAGTGACCCAGGGGCACTTTCTACAGATCCACACACATGCGATGCCAGGCCCTGGGACCGGCCCGGGGAGGAGCGGTTGCAGTCTCCTTGTATAGGGCGCTGGTCCACAGAGATGAAGAGACTGAATTGCTCAACAGTACACTGCATTTTAATCTAATCTTGTGAAATGAGGATGTGCTGGAGATGATGCATTCCCTTTTCCTCCCACAACAAAGCATGTAGGAGTTCAGACAGCTGCCAGTATGCCACCTCCAGTCCTGGAGATGTGGGCTTCAGTTCCTTGCTAACTGCAGCTCCCTTGGAAAGGATTTTGAGCCTGGAATGGAGACGCAGGACAACTACTGCAACAGTGAGACAGAAATTTACCAGAAGGCCCTAAAATGCAGTGGGAAGCAACTAGGAGGGACAGAGGACAGGAGGACCACTTCTGCCACATCACTGTTCAAACCAGCAACACCCAAGGGCTGCTCCAGAGGAGCTGTGCCCTGCTCTGAAACCCCTGTACTGCTACTTAGGATGGACAAAAGCGGTCAGTGTGGGGTTTGGTGCCATTTCACACCTCCAGCACCTACAAGGCTCACAGGCTGGCACATCCCAGCAGAATATAAAAGACCTATTCAGCTCACGCCATCGAGCCCAAGCCCATGTGCCCACCTGGATGCCCCCCTTGTCATCTTCACAGATCTTTCCTTCCCCATCACAGGTGGGCTGGGAGGGGGTGTGAGGAGGATTACCCATACAGATATCCCCTAACAGCCCTGCCCAGGCATCAACATATAATAAACCGGTTATGGTTGCCAAAGATCCAGCCAGGCTAGAGACATCCCAGCCTCCCTAGGCTTCCTCCAAAACACAGAAGAAGGAGGTAAAAGGAGGAATTGCTCTGTTTTCAGCATTTCTGAACACGTTGCATTTCTTTGCAGGTGGCAGAGCGTGTGGCAAGCGGCCAGCTCCAGATTAGTTTGTTTTCCACCTGGTTTTCTGGGTCCAGGTGCAATCTTTCAGAGCAGGGAACCAGGGATTGGGGAAGAGAAACCCACCTCCAAAGGGGGAGTTTTCTAATCCTCCTCCCCCAGCTGTTCCCTCTCCCTGCCCCAGCAGCAAAGACCAGCCCTAACAAGCAAAGCAATACTGAGACAGACACCTCACCATCCAGGCTGCTGCTCACAAGACTCAGGCTGTGGCAAAATGAAAGGTAAGTGGATTGCGTCCTGCCTCCAGACCATGAGCAATTAAGAGATTAATGCAGCCCTTTAAAATGCAGTGGTGTGTAGATTTTTAGACAATTTCACTTTCCAACCTCAAAGGCCTGGGGGGAGGGAGAAGAAAAACAATACCTTTTTCTCTATATTGTAAAATATCAAAAACTCAGCCTGCATTTGGTAAACACTCACCCCACCCCCTTCAAATAGGTTAAAGAACGATTCCGTCTCCATTTACTAATAGGTAAACTGAGGCACAGATCTTAAGTGAGTTTATCAAAGTTAGGGAAAACCTTTGCGGCAGAGGCGCATATAGAAACCCCATCTTTAACATCACTTTATCCCAACCATTTGGCAGCACAGCTGCACAAATGACAGCTGGAGGAGCTGGCACCAGCGGCCATTAGTGCTCTTCCAGCCGTGGTTTGCGTAGATCCATTATGGGCACCTTACCATTAGATCTGTGATCCTGCATTGCCAGGTAGGAATCGTACACGTCCTTCCTCAAGAAGTTGAGAAAACCGATCTTCCTGGCAAACCTGCAGACGAAAGCCTGCTCGTAGAGGCAGTTGAGGAGAAAGCAGCCCTGGATGTGGTCTTCTTCTGTGCCCGGGACCTGCTCCACGAGAGCCAGGTTACAAGCAGGGTCCTTACAGCAGGCTCTCATGCAGTCCCTGCTCCGATGGACCATGGGGGATGACAAGAAAGTGGCTCCGTTCTGGACGGAGGCGTCTGTATCCAGCACCAAATCTGGCACCCCTGCCGTAAAGTCCTCCATGCACATTTCACCGAAGGGTTTTTCCTCCCGCCCTTCACCGAAGTCCGCTGCTAGCACCAAGCAGACCCAGAGCACAAACCATGGACCTGGACTCCCTCTGGCCATCTTGGTGCCCTGATCCTCACCGCCTTGAGACCTTAATCCTTTCCTAAAGGAAGGGAGAAAATAGATGAAGCTAAGAGGGATGGTGTCCAGGTGCGTGCCCCCCCGGGGCGAGCGGGGACCCGCCGAGGCCGCGCTTCAGGTCTCTGCTCACCCCAGGGTGGCCAATGTGTCCCCCCACCCTGCAACTCATCCCCAGGCATGCGCTCTCGGCCCCTCACCTGGGTGCTCTCTGGTGAAAGCGATGCTGGGAACAGGCTGTCCCCCTCATCCCCCCCCACCCCGTGCCTTCACCCCTCAGGTGTGTGCCTTCAGCTGTGTCCAGCGGAGACAAAGGCGCTGAGAGCGCAGGAAGTGAAAACCAACTCCCTGAGAGAGGAGAGGAAAAAAAAAAAAATCCAGTCACTCCCCTGCATGCTGAATTGCGTAAAAGGAAGGGGAGGAGAGCCAGGCTGATACCATCTTCCACTCCTCTGGCAAAGGGAGGAAGGCTCCCTCCCCGTGGGAGCCCAGAGCGGTGTTCTTGCTCCCGCAGGTGCAAGGGCACCCACTCCAGATGAGCATCCCACCAGCCGGGTGCTTCCTGCATCCCCTTGCTTAGGATGCTTTGAAGGAACCGAAAGCCGGGGAGCACACGGTCTGTGTTTTCTGGCAGTAGCCCTCGCACTCCGGCATGGCCCACTGCGTGGCCCACAGCACCATTAGCCCAGGTCTCGCTAACCCGAATGAGTCCACCTTGCAGCCGCATCTACAGTGCCAGCTGCCATCGCTGCTGCGAGGGGTTTTGTGCTCGGCGCAGGCATCTCGAAATCATGAATTCCCTGCTCTTAGGACACAATATTCCTTTTGAGTGAAAGCACTTGGTAGCGTGCCCGGAGGCTGCCTGCGTGGCGGGAGCCCTGCCACCACAGCAGTGAAAAATTTAGTAATCACCCTGCACTTAAAAGCAACATTTCACTACTCTCCTCAAGCATACAGATCAGTCACGGTCCATGTATAGTGCCTCTGCCTCGCAGGATGGTGCTGTTTGGGGCCATGGGAATGCAAAGCCTGCCTGCCGTAACTTCCATGTATTTTCTCCCTTTCTGCTTCTACCTGCAGATCCATGATCAAATTCCTCTGTTCAACAGACTCCCCAGTGTCATCCACCCCCTCTGTTTGTAAGCAGTCCTAAAGCCCCTGGGTAAACTGTTCTTATCCCTCTGTCGTAGTCCTTAGGAGAGCAGGGAGTGCTTGTAATTTGCTTGGACATTATTTGTAATGAAATATTGCATCACTTAAAACAACAGCAGCAAATGTGAGGTGGTATTGAATGGCATATCTTCAAAAAGAGATGGTGGGCAGCAGCTATGCCTTGAAGAGCAGCTGGCTTTTTGGTTTGGGGGACTATTCTGGTGTCCAGTGTTTCAATTCTTGCTGCTCCTTTCTGTACCTCTGATCCAGCCTCAGGTATCCTCACAGGATTTATTGAGAGTCCTTAAGATACATGTTTCCCCCTCCTGGCTGTCACAGCCAAACACTATGGGAACATAATGTTGTGGGAATATTATTTTTCAATACCTTGCCTGACTTTCTATGGACTGATGCTGACATTTGTGTATAGTATTGACTTCTGTTTGGAAAAGGGAATTGCTTTGATCTGGCTAAGGTAGGGTATAAAAAAAAAAAATATATAGGCAAAGCCTAAACCATGAAAATAGATGGTAGGGCAGTCAGAAACATGCATGTCTGCAGAGCAGAGAGGTTTGTTTTCCCTATTGGCAGTGTGAATCTTTGTCAGAGAAGCATGGATGTCTCCCACTCCACACTCAGACCCATCTCTATACGAGGTCTCTGGGACCTGCCTGCAGACTGTGCCAGTGGTAAAGAGAGGGCTGACCTCACTGGCCTCCACATCTTCTAAACATGTGCAGGACAAATAAAAACCACAACAAGGTTGTCTCCTTCTTTTACTCTGCCCTGCCTGAGGCACTCTGCGGGGGGCTCGCTCTTGCATTCAGCCAGGAGGAGATTTTTTTTTTTCCTCGGTAAATACTTAAAGCCTTCAGTCTGGAATCGGGTGAGACTCAGTGCAGTTCCCCAAACACAGGAGAGTGCTGCTCAGGGAGCAGGCGGCCCCATCCCCTTTGCAAACCAGTGACCATGCTTGCATATCTGCACTGGTAGAACTGCCCCTAAATAGTCTGGTTTGGCATTTTTGTCTAACTGGCAATAACCCAACCTACCTCACCAGTAGTGTTGTGTTACAAAATCTGTGTCACGAGTTTCCTGCAAACCTGAAGGACGTGACGTCTCTTCTGCTTATGCCAGGTAACGCAACTCCTACAAATGTGGAGCTGGGAGGACTCCTTGACTGGCATCTCTAGCTCCCTTTTATTTTTTCTTAAATGTTTATGAAGGGATGAGCCCCTTCATAAGCTGATCAAACCGAGCTTTTAGAGTAGGGGGGTTTAATAGCTTTTGCTCTCAGCAGAAGGCTGTGCTAATGTCCTGTCCTGCTGCAAGGTTTTCTGCTGCTTAACCTAAACGTGTTTATAGTTACTTTATATTCAGTTTTCTTGTGCAGTATTGTCCTTTCATTTCAAAATTGTCTCTCCTTTTGCCTTCTTCAGCTGTATTTATTTTAGTGAAATCATATCCTAACTCAGTCTTCAGTTTGCTAGTGCAAGCAAGCCATGACCTTTCAATCGCTTCTTTTATGGTAGAGTCTCCATTTCCCCTCTGTTATCCTAATGGCCTTTTTTCTGCACATTTCCCAGTTTCAGGTTTTTTATTATTAAGTATGTTACAGAATTCCAGTCTAAAGAATGGATCACCATTACCAAGAATTTAATCTTCTCTCTTCCTGCTGGAGATATGTTGCTGAATACATCTTGGGATCATATTAGTATCATTCATAGGCTCACTCCAGAGCCATCTTATGAACAGTACGTGTTTTATGGATCTTGGTCTTGTTCTCTCTGCCATTTTCAGCTGATCAGCCTCCAGCTAAATTTTTTTGTGACAAGTTCCTAAATATGTGATCTTACTTTTTATATTCTCTATATTCTTAAATTTGACCCATTTTTTTTCTGCCTAGCAGGTGGGTCTGGCTTGTTTATTTGACCCTTAAAGGTTCCCTTTTTGGTCCTCCACTGTAGGAGGGATGCATCCCACCTCTGTGCCAGTAGCACAGTTTCTAAATATGCCCAATTTCTTCTGGAGAGGTTCAGTAATTAAAATTTTAATTGACATTAGTCCTTAGATTCAAGGACTTCTACTTGGAACCTCTCTCTGTTGCAGCAGCTTTCCTTCCAACTCAGTAACTTACTCTTCGCCCTCCTAACCTAGAAATCCCATCGCAGCCCTCATCTTCTGCCAAACGACTAATTTCCCATGACTTCAACTGAGCAGTGTCTTATTCATATTAGCGTGAAGGGAAAGTAGGGTGTGTGATTTTATGACCTGGGAGTGTTTTTAAGGGGTCCTAAAGCAGTGAGTCATCATTAATGTTGGTCTGTCTTTGAGAACTGTCTGCTCTCAGTCTGGCAATAACTATTCAGGAGATGACTCAGGGGAGGTAAACTGCACCATAGTTTAATATTTGACTAAGATTATAAGAGCTCTTAGGCATGCATGGCTTGTGACAAACTTGGTGCAGAAGCCTGCGTCACCTGCCTTCTTGTGATTGCTATGGAGACCCCAGCACCCATCGGCAGGTGGATGCCCACCTTCCAGAAGGAAGTGACCCCAACAGGCAGAAAAATAAGGAAGGCTCCAGCCAGGTCCCCTTTGTCCTGCTGTGCAGCCCCAGCTCCATGGCATCACCGTCTACAACGAGTTCCTGACAGCAGCTCGTCCCACCCACCGGCTGCTGCAGATTAATCCATTCTGCTGTGCTTTGCCTGGGAACTGCTCCATGTATAATTAATGCTTGGGAGACAGGTTTGCTTGCTTGTTTGTTTTGTTGTACTTGCCTCAGGTTAAACCTCCTGGTGTGGTTTAGGGGTGAGACCCGGATGCAAGTGACGGCACAAAGATGTGGCAAAGGAAGGAGACGGGGAGGGACCTCATCGGGCCATGACTAACCACTGGTTCTGTGGAACGAAGCAAGGGAAAGGATGACAGGCTGCTGAGTCCTCCCGAGAGCCGGTCCCATTGCATCGAGGGTAGCTTTGGGGAAGGGAGTTACAATGAGGGCATATTGTTTCTCTGGGGAAGTTGTTGTCTACAGTCCTGCATGGCACTGGCTTTTATTTGAATGTTGCTAGTCAAGGTAAACCCTTAAGGGCAGGAGCACTGGGAAAGGAAAAAGGGAAAATAGTGTCAAGACTAGTTACATCGAGAAAGTATCTGCATTTTTGTCTTGTCTATGCTAGGCTTTTACAGGGAGACAGGTAAGGAAATGTGAAGCAAAGAACCTGCAATTTGCAGGAACTAGAGTAAACTTAACATTTGAAGTCCCCATAGGCAACCTGAGCTGTTCTTTACAGTACCTGTGAGTGGAACAGGATCGGCCATGGGGTTCCCCATGGCCCCTCCTTCTTCATCACTTCCTACAGTGACTGCATCCCTGGGAACCTTCTGACTTTCAACACCTTCAGGCCAGCTGCCAGTGCCTCCTGTGAAAGGCTGCTCTCCCCTATGTTTGTAGATGGTGATTTCCCTGCAGGTGTGAGCAGTATAGTCCCTGCAATTGTAGTTGCACCCTTTCAAGGGGATCAAGTCACAATAAACTTCTTGGTGCAGGAACTATACAGATGGCCTCTGCAAGCCTGAAACATTGAAAGCAGGCTGGAAAACAAGGAAGATCCCCTTCATCTATTCAGCCAGTACTTCTCTTGTCTCCAAGTCTACCGTTCAAGGACTTGCTGAAACCTCTGTGTCACATGAAAACACTGATAATGCTTTCAGTGCCGCAGGCCTCTTTCTGTAGGGAAACAGCAAAGCAATACAAGAGGGAGGGCAACAAAACAACATGTACAGGTTTTCAAAGATTCCCAAATAATCCCTTTGGAATCTAATTCATGTTGTCAGCTTCACCTAAGTATTTAAGGGGAGGGGGGACTTCCTTCTCAGTGGAGATGCTTACCCATCCCACTACCTACAGGATGTCTGAGGATGGACACAAATAAGCAGAATTAATTGCCTAGATAAGGAGAGAGTCCAGGGTTTGCTACTCCTCTGGCATACCAAAGCAGTAAGTACAACTATTTCTTATTTACCTTTCTCAGCTGCTGATGAGCCATTAGCCTTTACACTTTATTTGACTGCCAGTAACAGGGGCAGGAGGGAGGGCAGGCAGGCTAGCTCATCTGACCTCTTTATTGCTGAGACCTGTCTATTTTCTGAGGTGGTGCCAAATAGTGCACTTTTGAGTTGATCAGGCAAATGCTAAGTTGGGAAATGTTTCCTCTGTCTCTCGGCATTCTTCCTTCTCACTGCCCTTCCATTACCTTATGAAAGGTGAGACTATCATGGGAGAGAACTAAGACTGATTACTGATCACCCAACTGAAGAAGGCAAGAGATGATGCGCTCTCCCTCTTCCTGCTAGAGCTCTGGGGCAATGTGCAGCCTTTTTGGTTTCCATGCTCCTCTGGAGACACTGGAGGATGAGAGAAGTGGATGATGGACATCAAGATGCTGGGTATACTCAGGTTGCTCACTCAGGGCTCTGGATTTTTTAAATTTCCAGCCCTAGCTATATTTTCTGATCTGCACAACTTTTTTCTGTGCCTGTTCCTGCTCACAGGAGGGTGCAGAACCTCTTTACCTTGTGATGTCAATGTAGTATTGATACAGTCACCTCTGCTGTCTTCTCTCGTTTAATTTGTGTTAACTATCATGTTCACAACCACAGGGAAAGTGATTATTTTCTAAAACAGGTGGAGAGTAGCTTTTGGCTGTCTTGAAGGGAAATGTTCATCTCTAGGCTGGGGCTCAAGGGAAAGGGGCCGACCTGGTTCTCTGGAAAGATGAGCTGTGGCCCTGCTGAATTATTGAGCACGCACCACAGTCATCAGCTCAGAGAGAAAGAGAAGCACCAGCTTAAGTCACAGGTGTGGGATGGAGATTATTAGCTTCAAGAACAGAGGAGCGTAACCAGATCTGCCTCATGCACTTGGTTGCTCTGCTGCCTGGATCAGTGTCACAGCTGCTTAGTGCTATGATGCAGATACTCAGCTTGGTTTGGTGGCCCTCTTTGGGGCAAAAGACAGTCACAAAAGCCCAACTCCACAGTACTGAATCCACTCCTCTTTTCAGAGGCAAAACCTCACTCTTAGGGAAGGGCCTGGAGGAGCAGCAATCCCAGGTCACACACATGGAAACTGAGGTGCAGTGTTTCAGTCTAACACTCAAATGTGTTGGCCATGTTTAAACCCCCTTCGTTCACCTACATAAATAAGTAGATTTGCAGAGGACATGATCACCAGCAACTGCAGCAGGAGGTCCATTGGAGCTTATGTGTGTGCAGCTCTTGTGAAAAAACGGGTTGTTTGATTACGTGACTTAGTTGCCCAAGTATATGTGTTCACTTCTGAAATTTTGGTCCAGGTTGTATGCCCAAGGCTATAAGGAGAGATAACTAGGTTGAAAATAAGATCTGTCTCCCAGCCATGCCTGAGATCTCTGAGATCACCCCCGCTGTGCATGTCCAAACGAAATGGTGAATGTAATTCTGTTGCTTTGGCCACCTGAATCTGCTGTCACGTGAGGAAAGGACAGGATGGGGTGTAGCCCTGTGAAAAGTCATGCAGTTGCTGCTTGTTTGGTGGCAGCTGGCACTTATCAGCACTGCCAGGTGGCTGGTGCACCCCCAGGAGATGCTGCCTTATTCAAAGGGGACAATATCACTTACCCTGTAGGAGGCTTGCACGCTTTTTGCTTCTTCCTCTTGCTTTAATGATAGATTAAAATATTTTATTACTGGAGGAGGCCTACCTTATCTGTAAACATTTATTTCTATATTGCCACCTTCTCATTACAAAGAATTCATGACTAAGCTCATATAAGCCAAAGCAGTATGATGAACATCCTGTAAGTAACCTGGCTCATTTTGGCTTGCAGCTTTCCTGAGAGGGCCTCTGACAACCCTCTCTGAATGTCTTATTCCATTGTAGGGTGACAGAGCACCAAGGTCTGCTTATTACTTTGTCGACAGAGTACGGGTGGTGGGGTGAGTCTGCCTGTGGACCTTTTCAGATGTGGTATCTCAGCGCATTGCTGATGCTCAATTGAGGTTACAAGTCAGCAGCGGCTCAAGGTGTTTGAAGAGCCATTATGGCAGGTTATATTCCCCTTTCCCTCTTCCTCACACCTATCCTGTGACCTTGGGATCCTGTGCTTCATGAATTCAACTATGCTGGCAGAAGATTAACATGGCAAACCCCACCTTTCATGTAGAGTGGAACTGAACTGCTCAACAAAGAGCACCAGAGTCAGCACAGGGGATGGAGGAAGTGGGCAAATTCCCTGCCAGCCCTTCAGCTGCTGCAAATTTTTGGACTGACTCAGGAATGCCAGGTAACTTCTCTTGTAAGTCTGGTCCTCTTTCTCTGCAGCCTGGCTGGAGTTCCTTGGGACCAACAAAAACACAGGTTATTTTCCACTGTTAAAAAATGTTAGTCCTTGAACACCGAAATAGAGCACTTCTATTTGGAGACAGGCACTCAACACCTGGCAGTGCGTGCCTTTTGGTTCAGAGTTACCTTGTGAAAATCTGCCCGTGTTGGGCCGGCGTATTAATTAACCTTTGAAAAGTCAATAGTTGTAAACACGTTATAGGATGTTCAATGGGTTTTGCAAGGTTTCTAACAGTTAAGAATTTCTGAAGAATCTGCACTCACTGAATATGCTCTGAGCCTCTCACAACATGGATTTTTCTGGGAAATTTTGGTCTAAATAAGACAGTTTTAGGAGTGAGATTAGAGGGAGGATACAGCCAAGCAGTGAGGAAAAATGGGTAGATCTGCTTAAATTAAATAGCTGACAGCTGTCTTCTGACTAGAAATTTTAGGCTGTCTGATTAGCAGAGGAGATTATATCAGTTTCAGGTATATTTTAATCCTTTATCCCTCACTGATGTGGAAGCAAGTTTCAGGATCAGCATTTTGTGGAATTTTCCATCAGAAAAGGCTTTTATTTTTTTGCTCAAATTCGGGATGAAAATAAAGGCTGGAATGGCCCTGCCCATATCACCCTGTGTACAAGATGTTGCTGGCTGGCTGTACCACCATCCCTCTGGGCACAGGAATGTGGCTTTGGCAGTGGGACTGGGTATGACTTCCAGGGGAGACCAGCCCCCCTGCAGACTGCCCCATGCTGCCCAGCAGCAGCAGCTATCAGGGGGAGAAAGGTTGGTTGCTTTTCCTTTGGTTTCTCTAGCTCTTCGTCTCCAAACTGGAAGTATCTTGGCTGCCAAGAGCAGCAGAGATTTACTTGCTTTTTCCATGTAAATAATGACACTGCGGTGGTTAGATCTACTTCGTGATGGAGGGTCTCAGCTGGTTTGTCCATTTGATAGGGCAGGTCCCTGGGCAGGTCACCGGAGGGCTCTGGGAACAGATGAATAGAGAGGTGTGATGCAGCATCTAGAGGGAATGCAAGTGTCCCAGTGCCCTGGCACGCCATAAATACAGCCAGCCTGATTTCTGTTCCTCTGAACAGCACTGCTCACACGTATCCTTCTAAAACGGCATAGGGCAATAATGCTGCAGACCTTTAACCTGTCTTCCAGTAAGAAAGAGATTGTAAACGAAGCAATGATAATATAGTACAATAGCAGTTTATGATGCTTCAGCAGGTGAACCTGCTTACCGTGAATATCTGTGGGAAGGAGATAGTGCTATATCCCTAGGCAGGCCTTCCCCTGCAGTGTCATCATGTCAAATACCTCTTTAATAAAAGCACAGATACTTTATTTTATTTTATTTCAGAAGTGCCTTGCTCAAATAATCTCAAATTCAGGCCACTGGGACTTCTACAGAAATTTTTGAGAAAGCTGGAATAAATTTACAGAATGTAGAGCAACGTCAAAGGGGACTGCTGAGCCCAAGTTTGGGTTGTGGTGCCACTGACTGTCCTGTTTTCAGCTGGGATAGAGTTAATTGTCTTCCTAGCAGCTGGTACAGTGCTAAGTTCTGAGCTAGGTATGAGAGGAATGTTGATAACGCACTGATGTTTTCAGTTGTTGCTAAGTAATGTTCAGTCTAAAGTCAAGGTTTTTCAGCCTTTGATGCCCAGCCAGCAAGAAAGCTGCAGGGGCACAAGAAGCTGGGAGGGGACACAGTCAGGGCAGCTGACCCAAAGTGACCAACAGAGTATTCCATACCATGTGACGTTTTAGGAACTGCGGCGGGCGCGTTGCGGCCAGGGGACTTCTGCGTTGGTCGGTCGGCGGGTGGTGAGCAGTTGCGTTGTGCATCACTTGTATATTNGGGGGGGAGTGGGTGAGCGGCTGCGTGGTGCTTAGTTGCTGGCTGGGGTTAAACCACGACACTGACCTAATATTCCCACTTGTGTAAAATAGTGGGTGTAGCCACATGACTCCAGACCATTTCTCCTTATCTGTGCTGGGTCCAGTGCTTTAGCTGGAAAATGCCAAATACACCATTTCAATGGGAGCTAAACCCTGTAGCTGCAGGCAAAGTAGCTTACAGAGGCTCACGGAGATTGAACACAGCAGTATTCAATGCATTATGTATGGATCAGCCCTCCGGAATTGCATATGCATGTAAGTTAGGCCTGTAGGAAAAGTCATTTAAAGCCTCCTTCTTCCTCACCTCTTGGAGCTGACTTGAGTTAAATATTAACAAACTTGGTTCATCAATTCCCTGGTTCACTTGGTTTCTTTTAACAACAGATGTTATTACAACTCCTCTGCCTGCCTGCCTGCCTCCCTGCTCCTGTCAGCACGGCCGATGGTGAAACCCAAGAATCCGCCGCTGTAACTCTGCCCGCAGAGCCTGGCTGCTGCCATGCCCATCTGGTCTCCCCCACCTCTCTCCCTGGGATCACCAATGCTGCCTGCCTTTGGCATCTGTGACTAGCTTGTGCTGTGAGCCACTGGTTGCAGAGAGGCATTGGTTAGAGGAGACAGAGAAAGAGTGAGGGAGCCCAGTGGAAGGTGAGTTCCTGCTGTCGGAGGAGGAGGAGGAAGTGGTGAGCATGGCCAGAAACTCCAGCGCACTGCCCCGGGTGACTTTCCAGACGCCAGAGAAACCTGGGGAGGAATCATCACACAGGAAACTGGGCAAGTTAACCATAAAGTACAACCGCAAAGACCTACAGCGCTGGCTAGACCTGGAGGAATGGATCAACGCCCAGCTGCAAGAGCTGTACCAATGCCGGGTGAGTAGCTGGGGCAAATGAGCCCCTCACTCATCAGGTGAATGGAACTAGAGGTCCTGGGTGCTGGGACAGAAGTTTGTTTGCTCTGCTTTACTGGAAATAGCTTCTCATCTTCAGTGTTCCTTAGGAATCTTACTGCCACTTGCTACAGCACTCTCCAACTGGCACGTCTGCAGTCAGAGAAGCTTGCACTGATGCAATCCAACTAGCTTTAAACTGCCCAGTCTTGCACCTGCTGGGGGTTGTAGCTATTGCTCAGCACCACTAGCAGAACCTAGAGAGATACACAAACCCGGGATGCTTCTTCTTGCTGAGCTCCATATGGTGAGTGGCTTTGCTGCCAGAAGTATCTAAGCTAGCTGGGTTAAAGTTACTGGTGTGTCATTGTTCCTTTTGGTCACAACAGCATAGCTATAGCTGCTGCTTGAATGAGACGCCCCAGATAATGCTGTGTCTGTAGCTGCAGAGTCTGGACACACTACTGGCAGTAAGGGTGGAAAGAAAAGAAAACCCAACATGCTCAAATGTAGAGATCTTATGCCTTCATCTTCACAAATCCCCAGAGCTGTCTTTCTTGCCTGAGATTCCCTTTGCACCAGGAACAGTCCCTCCTAAATTATTCCTGCCTATCTGAGAGCTGTCCCACTAAGAAAGACCCAGGAGTGCCGAAGTCCAGCACTTGCATGGTACCAGTTTTCACTTGAGCTGTTGCAGGGTACATGACATTTTTTCTTCAGGGTGGTGTGACAAGTTCCAGCACTGGCTGGGTACACTGAAATTTTAACCTGGTAGTGGCACTTCTGTTCATATTTTGTGCTTAGATGGATGGCACTTACACTGGGAGCTTTCAGAAGGGATAGTGCTTTTCTGTGTTTGAGATACTTTTACCTTTTCCTATACCACACTCCAAAGAAATTATTTCCCATATTGTAAATCATGGTCTTAAACCCATTTAAATAGCTTGACTAAGGGTTTTGCTTTTATCTGTAGGGCAGCGGCTGATGCAGTAAAAGAACATAGCTTTCTTGACTCACAACCCACTACATCTTCAACAGAAGACATAGATGGGTTTAACAAATTGTGTAAAACAGCTTATTCATATCTGGGATGGGGACAGACTAAACGAACTGTCAAGCCTTTCTGCCCTGTTTTCATATTTGCACCCCCGTACAGCGTTAAGCACATTTTTGAGATACAGGGGAAAAAAAGAGCTGATGATTACTTAAAGTATTCCTTCCACTCTGAGCATCAACAATTTCAGATTGCAATCAACAGTGGAAGTGGACATGTTAGAACAGCCCAGGAAAGGTGATTTTTGTGCTATATGCCATGATGGTACAGGAAAGCTTTGCCTGCCCCGGCTGATTTTCTGGGCCCGAGAGCCATAGAACGATGTCAGCTCCAGGGCTGAAGAGCCAAACTTCAGGAACTGTCTCTGAGGCTATCTTTATTATTGTTATTGCTGGTTTTTTTTATCATCATCATCATTATTATCACCATTTTATGTGTGACTGTTTATTTGGTAATT
This sequence comes from Pandion haliaetus, assembly GCA_013401275.1. Classification (NCBI taxonomy): domain Eukaryota; kingdom Metazoa; phylum Chordata; class Aves; order Accipitriformes; family Pandionidae; genus Pandion; species Pandion haliaetus. Next base: position 28,819 of record VYZV01025184.1, on the reverse strand, counting down.
ACGGGAACGTACCAGGTTCTCATGCCATGCTGGGAGACAAAAATAGTTACTTTCTGTTTTAACTTATGCCATAAGCAAAGAACAGGCAGCAGAAAACAAATACGGAGAAAAAGCTCCTTCCTTCTGTCACAAATGCATGGCTCCTCTGAAAATGAGTATATTACTGCTCCTGTTCTGTTAATTAACATTCTTAGACTTCCCAAACGATTTTATAGCTTGTTTAGTAAAAATGACAAAGGATAAAAGATCATAATCTCTTCAAGACTTAATTGTGAATTTCCAGTTGTTTTCCATAGTTTATAAAATGATAGTAATAAATTCTCAGCTGTATCTTAGGCCTCTTTATAATGCATTGTGAAACATTATATAGCGTATATAGGAGCAGATGTTACCGCTAGACAGTCAGACAGGCAAACTCAGCATGTCTGTGAAGTGCTAGAACGGTGGTCCTGGTGAGTGAAGGCTGTTCAAAAGAACAGAGGCAGTGACGGGATCCCTTGCCAACCATGCCTGCACTGGCGTTTAAGGGACTGTCCCTGGGGTTGGTAGCTCAGTTCAGAGAGCCCTCAGCCTGACTGTTGAGATTTGCCAGAGATAAGCAAGGAGAACAGCTGCTGCTTTGAGTTACATCTTGCCCTTTGGGGAATTATTGCAGTTTTAAAGAGAAGGTTTGTTTTTTTTTTTTTTTTTTTTTAAATAGATGAGAAGCACTTGGTACCACCAGTAACATGACCTGAGACAAGGTTCCCTGTGTGCTACTCTTACTTGCCCAAGTCTACAGATGTACACTTGTAAAGGCGTCAGAAAAACAAGTCAGGTTATGTTATCCCTTCTGGTTTTCTGAGAATTAGGAGCTGTTTACTGCCATCAGAGTAGCTGCCCAAAGGGACTATTTTTTTCCCTACTACAAAATCCCAGCAGGCACAAGTGAGAAATCCAGCCATGCCCTTACAGGAACAGATTGCCAGTGGATTGCCTTTGCTCGCACCTCTCCAGCACAACAGGTTTCCCAACTTCCTGGTGTATTTGGGCCAACCTAAGAGATTTGCTACCAGGAACCACATAATATGATGCTATGCCAGGTCAGAGACTGTTCATAGGGTACAACTGGGGGTTACACAGGATCTTTTCAAATAAATACACGTGCCACAGTAAATTATTTTAGCATTACTGGACACATTAGCAGGTGTCCAGCTGGTCCTCCTGCTCTCCTTTGTGCATCGTGGCAAGACTATTTAGTTAGCCCTGCTAGTCTGGGCTTCCTTGGATCCATCGACTTCCATCACATTGTCTCTTTGTCAGCTTCTTCCTTTGCTCCACCTGCCCTTGGCAGTGCAAAGTTCCTCAGTGTCTTCCAGAAATCCGTGTGACAGAGTCACAAAAAACAGCATTGCAGATTCAAATGCCAGCAAGGTTAGTTCAAACATTGCCTCCTGATACAGGTAATCTGAAAGCTATGTTATTTACGGTCATAAGGCTTTTTGCAACAAAACTGAGACTCGGGAGACAATTTTGGTTTTCAAGATGATTTGCTGCACGTGGAAGCCAGAACACCATCCATACTAGGACCACAAAGCCACAGGGAGTTCCTACCCTGTCTCACCCTCCTGGCCTACTTAGCTTCTTAGCCAGAGACAAAGCCAGGCTGGATAGACACCTGCTGTCTAAAGAGTCACAAGAAATCTATTACTTTTAAGAAGAAATGCTGTGTGGGTCACAGTACAATGTATTTAACTCTGTTTTATTACTTATTGTCAAGTCAGCTGTGTAACACAAGCTAACAAAGGTTTTCTACTTCTTCTCTGGATTGGTATCAGAGACTGCTCAGCACAAGTTTCTTTTTTTCCTGCAAGTATCGCCTTTATTGTTTAATGTTTTACATATACATCTGTAAATGCTACCCAGCAATCAGGTACTGCTTTACTCAGTATCCTGATTCTGCTGATTACTATGTTAAAGTATCACTAGTGTTGTGTTGCCAAAGATTCATTTTGCAAATACATTGGAAACCACAGCCTGCTTTCCTTACAGTCTTGTAGAGACATGTGGAGCTAAAATGCGTCTGTGATCAAGTTTACAAATGTTTCCAACTAACACCCCCATGCATTACAAGGTTATTACTCCAATCACCAAAGCTTGGGGTCTCCCTTACATTAAAGGAGACTATCATATCCCTCTCATGTCTGTTAGAGAAAGCTGGCAAAATATTGTTAGGCCTTTCAAAAGTGTAATTGTTTTTCTCTCCATTATTGTAAAAAGCCTTAGTATAAATACCAACTATGTGAATATATTTAGTCTGAAAGCCTAAAATCTCCTCGTATTAGTTGTGCCTCTCTAAGATTAAGCCTGCTGGATTTCTGTTTGGTGAACACTTGTGCACACCCTTCATAGACGAGGGTTGTCCCAGGCTGGCTTACATTGCATTGCAGTTGGCAGCTGTAGTTGGCTATTCTTGAAAGGGTCTTCCTGTGGTGGGTGATGATCCCTGAGCAGTGGTATCAAGTGTTGAAGTGGGAAAAGATGAAGAATGCGTACATCAGGATGTGTGGCTGTAGCAGACAACACAGAGGGGCTGGAATCTGTGCCCTCTTTGCAAGAACCTCCTTATTTTGAGACAATTTGTATCTTGACCTCAACTTTGCAGCACAGTTTTATTGTAACTAGTTCCTTCTCAGCTGCTCAGTTTTTTTAAAGATGGCCTCTAGAGTTCTTAGAAGTTTGAAGGTTTATTAACAGTGGTTTGGGTTTTGTTTTGTTTTGTTTTTTTTTTTTAGCTAAGACAGGAAACAGAGGCAGCAGCTCCTGAACCACAAATTGATCTTGAAGATCTCCTGGAGGTCCCTAATGAAGAACAGAAACTAAAACTACAGGTCAGATAGAGGGACTTGGTGACTTTAAGTTAGAGACTTCCTTCATAAAGAAAAGTAGTGGTGTGTGGGGTACAGAAAATATATATACAGTGTTGCATGATGCTTCCCTGTGCCTTAGCCTGTCAAATGTAGTAAGATTATATACCTTTTTTGTAGGGAGGGGAGAATAGGTGAACTCATATTAAAATGATTCTCCTTGTTTTTTAGGAAATCCTCCATGAGTGCTCCAGCCCAACAGAGGTGAGCGAAGCACTCTCAATGTATATGTTATGCTGTGCTGTAAGAGTGTGTCTTTGTTGCTGCTTGGCTGAATAGCCAAAATATCACTGTGCCTGATGTGATGCTGCAGATTTAATTCCCAATGGGAGGTGTTTGCCTTTTTATTCTGCTGTGTTAGGAAAATACATGTAAATCTACACAGGTGAGCTGAAGGCAAAGGAGTGGAGCAAATAAGGAGCACTTTACAACCAAAGAAAGTTCATTTCATGTTTTAGACATCCTAAGCTGACCAGGCTGAGTTACCATTTGGTCCTCAGCGTAGAAAAGCCATAGACAGTGATACAGCTCATGTAACCATCTTGCACACTGTTAACTAAATGCATTCTTAGCTTAAACCACTCTAGTGTTACGAGTGACAGGAACGTAGGATGGCCCTCAGATTGGATTGAGCAGATAATTGCTGAGCCGTGGCCACGCAAGTTAGTTTTACATGTGGTTTTTTTTCTCACGTGAACTTTACAAGTACTGGTTTTGAGATAGAGAGTTAACGAAATCCCACAAGCTGTCACAATGTCCAAAGGAGTGGAGCCCAATACTTTGCAGTGTAGTGCATGCACTGCAGAGCAACTGCCTTCACTGCATACCTGTGCAAAATGGGGTCCCCCATCGCTGCTTCAGTCACATGCATTGCATGTGAACATTGTGCTTGGACATCTTTCATCACTCTCCACACCTTGCTGAGCCTATGCAGCTGTGCAGCGATGAACATACAGAAAATGAGATGGATGCACAACTGTCACTGAAATTAAACTCTGCTTCCTGTGAAGGGACTGACTGGAAAGGTATGTATGATCCTAGGTATTTCCTTCCACAGCATGCAGTGGCAGGCAACCCCGATCACCCAAGTGAGGAAGCTGGGCTTCCACGCAGCACAGATGGTAACAAGCTGCAATACTTCCAGTGACCTTGCCTAATTGCAAGGACATGTAGCTATCTCTTTGGGTGAAGAAAGGCTGCACGCTCGTTTATTGTGATGTTACTTGTCATGCAGAGGGTAAATTTTGCACTAGTCTCATTGACTTCTGCTTGGAATAACCAGATGGTCCAGTTTAGTTCATAGTCCTTGGTGGTGTCAGCAAAGTAGTCAGGGTTTATCTCCATTAACTGCTCATCTATCTGCTCTGCTTGTCCTTAACCCCTGCTCCAGGTTATCATTAGTGCTATGTGCATTTTGCTCCACCTCTTCTCTGCCAACCACTTCCTTGTAGAACTGGCACAGCTCCGAGATGGTTTGCAATCCACAACATGGAGCTTTACAGGTTCTGCAAGAGGGATGACTTGCTTTGCCCTAGATTGGCAGGGCAGCAGAAGTAGGCAGGAGGTTATGGTGGCAACAGGAAGCAGTGGAACCTAACAGAGGACAACAGCATCCTGAGGTCATCTCAAGGTGGAAAAAGCAGGTATCTGTGATGAAGAGGGGCAGGCTGGCTCCTGAGAAGAAAGTAAACATGGCTGCTCCAGAGGGAGACAGGGGAAGGTAAGTAGAGGGGCCTTTAGATTCTTCTCATCCATCAAATGGTCTCCTTTCCTAAGCTAAAAGATAGGTTTGCTCAATACATGTCAAAATTCTGGTTTCTGCTCAGCATGAAGGTGAATGTGGCAATAATGCAAGTGCGATAGTACTCTTTGGGCTGGTGAGCACTGGAATTAACATGACATCCTTCTTCAACCAATTCTCATTGTAGGACTTCATTACGGAATTGCTTAGTCGATTGAAAGGTCTCCGGAGAGTCACCAATCCTCAGAAGAAATGACCTTGCCCACGTGGAGCACGCAGCTTTGGTCACAAGGAAACGTGTATCTTCCCCACAAAAACCAGGATCAGCAACATCTCTTCAGGGTGTGTTTAGGACTTGCTCTTACTGAGAAACATCACCGAGTTTGTGAACTTTGTCCCAGTGGTTTGAAGTCTCCACTCCTTCCAGATCTACGCACACAGCAAAGAGCCAGATTGTACATTTTCCTGATTCTTAAAGGGCATGTTAACCTGGGGAACCGGACAAGATGTCCTTCCTTTAGTTTCTTCTAGGAATTTCCATGCTGGCTGAGGAGCACTGAATACAATTCTTAGGAGCTCATCAAGACTTCTTTCCATCCACTGCAAGGAAAACAAGGCATTGGTTATCACTCATTCATCAACATGGAAAATCAGTTACTGTTAAGCTGCACCCTGTTTCAGTCTGGCTGGGACCCAGCTGTGATCTCCTGCCTGTTACTGCTGTACCTGACCCTACAGCATTGCATGTACTTTGTAAGTCTTACTAAGCCTCTGTTATTCATGAAGGTTGGACAGAAAATATACAGTAGTATGGAAGGAAAATGTTTGAGTACACCTGGTCTACTTAAGGGGAAATTTGTGAAACAGCTGCTAAGGCTAATGGAAGAGAGATTGTTTTCTCTTTTTGTGGAATTTAGGACTTAATGATTTACAAGCATCTTCTAAAGGAGCAAGGTCTGGGAATGATTCTTCTCATCATTTAAAAAGATGTTGGAAAAATGTTTATTTTGTGTATTAAAACAGAGAAAACCAGCCATGCACTGCTTGATTTTGCTCTCTTTTTAGACACTAAAGAAAAACTGAAGTGAAAAAATACCTGCTTCCAATTTCCCTCCAGGGAGCATCTCGGAGCATCTTTTGCAGACAGGTAGGTCTCACAAATGGGAAGTGAAGTAGGACACATTTGTCTTGCTGCACAAACTCTTCTGGCTACAACTAACATATGGCTGGAAAAATACAGAAGAAACTACACCCAGCCTCTCAGCAAGTCAGTAACTTGACACATGCGGCTGGGAAGTAAGACAGCAAGCGGAGGCTGAATGCTTAGGCAGAGCAGACTCTCACATAATGTCCTGCCCCTGTGCTCTATGCCTGCCACTCAAACACAAGAGATGAGTCGCTGAGTCACATCCAGAGGGGGGCCTATGTAGCAGTATGTTCAAGGCTAGCTTTTGAGTACATATTTTGTCAGACAGGGACAGAAGGGGACAACTTTGAAACAACAGGGACATGCAGGTTAGCTAACAAAGACAAACAAGAACTCTTCGGCTGGACCAGTAATATCTTAAATACATTAGTCTTTTTGTCCTTATCAGTACCTTTTGCTTCCCTCCTATTTTCCAGCAGATGTGTCAGTGAACAAGCTGTGGGCTGTGCACATCTCTGAGAGGACAAAATCCAAGCTGCAGTTAACAACGGTGATGTAAGGGCTGGCTTCCCTTCACATGCTGTTCGTGTATGCGACAGCCTCCTGGAAGTTAGCAAGCCAGGCAGCTTATACCTTGTCCTAAGGCTGCTCCAAGAGACTCTAAGCCTCACCCACTAGATTGGAGAAATGGTCTTTCTTTATCAGGTCCATATATATCTCTGGTAGCTGTAGGGACATGCCATTTTTTGCTTAATAAAGGGCTAATAGGACATGCCTGCCCTCCTGAAATCTCAACTTTGTAAGTAAAATAACAACAAAAAAAATTAAATCCAGAGCTGCACTGGTGGTAGATCTGGCATTGTTCATGGATTGACACCTGCTAAGACACATATATCACAGCCCTTGAGAAAGGAGATCAGCACACTGCCAAAGAACTCTGAGCACCATTAAAAACACAGACTAGGTTCAAACAGAAGTTCAGGTGGAAGATCTAGGTGGGCAGGCCATGAGCTGTGTGTCCTAAACTAGAGCTCTAATTAGCTGTAGCATACTAGTGCATAGGAGTCCAGATTAACTATGTATCCTACCAGGAGGGTTTATTTTTTTCTGCTGAGCTGTGACAGCACAAAGACCTGAGATGGCTCTCCTCTGGCCCAAGAGATAGATTTTCTCCACCCTGGGCATCATTCTGTATTCCCTCAATATGGAGTGATACAAAGAGAATTTTTTGCTATGCTTTAAGGCAGACATTGTTAGAACCCAAGAAAAAGCAGGTTCTTGAAAGTCTGCTTGACAGAAGTTGTCTTTGTGCTTATTCTGCAAGTAGCAGAAAAAGAGTAAGCTGCAGCCCCTATGATGTGCAGTTTGTTCTGATACATAAGGACACCACTACCACATGAGTGTTTCAAATGAGCACAGTGTGATCAAGGGGAATAAAGCAAGATGTGGCCAGTGGTAGATGATTTCTCAGCTCACTGCTTTTTCTTTTGCCCCAATGTAAGGCATTCAGAGCAACTTCTTTTTGTTTAGTTCTTAAAAGTAGTAAATCATATTTGCTTTTATTTACTTTTTGGCTGTTCTCAGCCTAGACCATAAGGATAGACTAAATTCATTTTGGTGTTTTGGGAGTTTTTTTGGTTGGTTTGGTTTTTGGTTTGTGGTTTTTTGTTGTGGTTTTTTTTTTTTTTTTTTTTTGGGGGGTTTTTTGGTTTTTTTTTTTTTTTTTTTTTTTTTTACAAACAGCTTCCAGTTAACTTTGCTGTTTCATAGCACCATCACTAGCATAAGGCTGTAATGTTTGGTATGTAGATACTGTGTAAGAATGTTTCTTTAAAAGAACTTTGCCCTCTTGATTATAGCAAAAAAACCCCTCAAGAATGGATTAAAGTTCATGTGCTTTTTCTAATTGAAGGTTTATGAAGGTGTATAAAATAACCTTTAATGCAATTTTCCCTTTGTTATGATCAACACTTACATTGCCTTTAAAAATATTCTGGCTGCTATGTTTGGACACATGACCATGTTACAGCACTTGAGACAACATGCATGCTTGTGAACCACAGCAAATGCAAGTTAATGCAGTTTAACTAAGTTCAGACCTCTCTTGGTAAACTAATATGAGTTCAGTCTTGTGTTATCATTATTTTGAATTCTTGTTGGGTTGGAGCCTACATCTGATTGTTCACGTACAAAACATTTTAGGAGGGAAAGAAAATCTTTTTGTGTCCTCAGGGCATGCTACAAAGGCAGAAGCAAAGAAGCTGACAAGAAGTGATTGTTTACCAGTATCTTTATTTGTTTACCAGTATCTTTACTTGTTTACCAGTATCTTTACTTGTTTACCAGTATCTTTACTTGAAAAGGTACCGGTAAACAAAGACAAGGACAGGGAGTAAGCAACACAGCTAGACGTGCACTGCCCACTTAAAAGTCACGCAGCATTCCTATTTCACAATAACAGATTCAGCTATTTGCTTCCTGCAGACAGCTGATCTAGATACCCCTCTTACATGGAGGTCACTAAGGCAACAGCTACAGTGGGAATGGCTTTTTCAGGGGAAAGTGATTAGGCTGCCACTAAAATGGCCAGTTACATGCAGAAAGCTCAGCGGCCACAAAAACGTCCATTAGTGGTACAGGGAAAGCATCAGCATGTGTGTGTATGACTGAAGAGACTCTTCCATGTATGACTAAGTTCTATTTCAGGTATTGGGTTGGGTGCATTTCTGGATTCCTTCGGATGACCCTGCAGAAACCAAGCTGGGAAGCTAAATAAACTGCTTCCAGCTGTAACATGCTCCTTTTCCACTGATATGAACAGGGCAGGGCTTACAGGACACAGGCTGCCTAACTGCACAAGGAGCTCAAAGTTTGGTTGCGGCTAATGAAGTATTCAAAATGTTGCAAGTGACACACCAACTCAAACTAAGCTATTTATTAAAAAAAAAAAAATCCAAACCAACCACCAATTGTAAAGCAAGAATTAAAATGTCTACTAACTGCTTAGAAAGGACACAGGCTGAAGCCCAAAGGAATGGATCAGTCTTAGAAGAGATATAAGAATAGGTATTTGCATCTTCTCCTGTATGTGCAAAACACGCAGGGTTTAACCTAAGACAGCCCAATTCTGTCTTGTTATCAGATTAATTATCCAGGTCAAATAGCAATGAAAAAGTGTCATTCCTAAAATAACACAAAGCCAGAACAGCATTTTGTTTGCATTTTTAAGACTGCAAGCTCCTCAGGGCTGTAACTGGCCTCACAAAATTTAAGTAACACAGGACTCATTGTGAGCTCTTGCATCAGAACAACTCAAGTAGTTTTCCTATCTACATGTCCCAAAGAGACAGGCACTAGTGAAGAAGCAAGGACTGCCAGGAGAAAGAAGATCCTCCACAGGAGTCAGGTTTTGCCACCCCTTCCTAACAAAGAGGTTTGATAGCACTGCTGGATACACTTGCAATTTTTAGTGTGTTAACCCACAGTATTGCTGTTCTACACTGTCTGATATAGGTTTCTGTTGAAGGGCCTGATGCAGTCCAGCACGTTAGCACAAACCCATCTTCAGCAATAGCTTAATTTATTTGCTGTACTCTGACCAGGGGTGGCCAAGGTGCAGGCAAACACTGTTTTTGTCAACTCACCTACACAGGCTGTGGCTTTAAGTACAGGGGCAGGGCAGACAGGTGGGAGCGGTAGTGTCAAACCAGACAGGCAAGATGAATTGGAAACTCCCTGTCAAAGGCAAATCCTTCATTTTTTTTTGCCATTGGAATTTGCCAACCTTAGACAGCTCTCTCAGAAGTCACGTTATAGTCCTGGGAAGAGCTCATCCTGATGGGATATTACAGCCAATTTAGGGCAAGTTTAGTCAGGTATTTGAAGCAATTCTGGATGCTTTGGTCACTGGCAAATGCCACTTGCATCTGGACTGTCTCCAGGGAGGGATATGAGCATATTAAACTGAGCTTCTCTCATAGCCAGATAAAAAGCATCACACAGGTAACATCTTTATCCTACCAGGGGACCAAATAATAAACAGAGCTCAACCCTGCTTTCAGACTAATACACAACTCTTCCAGACTAACATGCTGCTCTTGCAGACCACATAGAAACTCGGTACAGCCACTGCAGATCACAATGCTGTGCATCAGTAGCAATTACCTTTACAAAGCATCCTCCATTTCAAGTACATGAGCAACACTGCCCCTCAAGGCAGAGTAGCCCCTGCACCTTTTTCAACCACACCACAGAAACATTTCTGATGACTTCATGATCCTTCATTTCTTTCCCTAAGCCACTTGACACTAGGACTAACATACCATTACAAGAGGGCAACACTTTTTAAAGGGGCTACCAGGCATTTTGAGGAGAGACTTTAACCACAGGCCTCTGTAAATAGTTTTTATTATGCTTTGGAAGTTCTCATCACACAAGTGGTCATGACATACATAGACAGTTTTCTTAGTGCAAAGTGCTTCACTGCCTGTTGAATCAGTGTGTAAGCTGTTAGCAAAAGCAGGAAGTTACTTAGCAGCCAGTCAGTACTGACTTAAACACACATCTTTACTGCTACCCATACTGCCTTACCATCTGTATTTATGGACTCATATCTACCTCGTCATATCAAGTCCTCATTTATCCCCAAGCATGCACAGCAAACCCTGCACCTTGCTGGCTGTGTTTGTGAGGACAAAGTCACACATCCTCCAAGCCTCTCTCAGATGACAGCATATCCTTTAACTGTCCAAAACATCACCCATTTTGGCTGCAAATCCACTTGGACTCTTCCCATCTGGCCAACTCCTCTCGTTTCCCATTCTCCATCTCCTTTTCTATTCATGAAGAGTGTGATCACTTCTACTTGCAAGGAAGATGATAGCGGGAGGTGTGGTGGTCCTTCAGGTCAAACTCATCATGGCCTTCCCTGAAAAGCAAACACAAAGTGCAGTCAGGAGTAAATACCCAGGCAGGGAACTCGCCCTTAGCCACTGCACAAGATGTCTCCCAGCAGCCCTTAACTAGAAACTTATCTCGAGGGTTAGCTGTGAGGACCCGACTGGCAGCCACAGGAACTGACTACTTTAGGTATTTGCTTGGAACAGAAACCTCTGAGGTGCTTTGTGGAAAGGTCTGCTCATCCTTGCCTGCTGAAATGGGAAATGACAATAGGTCTCTGTCTCTTCCCCTCTGAGAGATTCATGTAACTGGTGGCTCATTTTCAGCACTGTGTCTGTGATTCCCAGGTGCATTAGCAACTCCTACGACAACAGTCAAAATGACAGTCTGCTCCACACAACTCTGAAAATAAATGTTGTGGCTAAAATGCAGTGTATTGGCAGCTGTCTTAACCATGCTCAGAAGCAGGCAGTGTTGGGTAAGACGCAAGCTTGCATCTGCAGCATGCAACTGATACACTCACTTACCTGCCAGACTGCTGATTCTGCTTTTACTGATGTTTGCTGTCTGATACTTTTGTTTGTTTGTTTGTTGTGTTTTTAATCATTTTTTATTGCCAGTCATATGTCTTCTTACCATTTTTGTATGTTCTCCCCCCACTCCATTTCCATCTCTCTACAAAAACATTTGCAGGAAATGAGGGAATATACACAAAAGCATCTCTTACTAACCCAACCAGCCTCTTAGCATCCTGCTGTCTAAATGTCATCCAGCACTAACCTGAGAACTCAGCCAACTACCCAATACTTTTGAGGCATGAAAAAGAGAAGCCACACAACCTGTGACAAATAGCTTTCTATTCAAAGGAATTAACCCTCCACATCTGAGACATGCAAATCTTTTGTCAAAAATCAAGCTACAGAGGTTTAAGAACCAACACTATAGCTGCTGCAAGGCCTGACTAAGGAAAAAAGATTCACCCATACATATTTCAACAAAGATTTTTTTATACGGTTTAAGACTGCAGAGTCTAAACCTAGGAAAAGCCACAGGAATTTATACTATCTGATCTCCCCTCTTACGGGAATCCAGCCCAGATCATCCATCAATGTCATTAACAAGCCGTAGCAGTCACCAAACAATGGTCTCGCTTATCACATCCCATGCAATGCAGCACATCAGCTGCTCCAGAGAACACTCAGACAATGTGTCCAAACATGCACTGGAGCAGTACAGACAGAACATTTCTGCCTAGGACCAGTTTAGTCCCTGAAGCCTGGGATAACTACTGATCGCACAAAGTATTTCCATAACGACTAGAATTCAGCTCAGACCTGTGTTCCTCAAACCTTCCCTCCTACCGCCTGCTTTTCTGCCCAACAGGAAGAACAAACTGAAGTAGCCAAGCTTACATGTGACCCACCTCTCAGACCAAGAGGAATTGTGAGACTTACCGAAAACAGCGTTGGCAGTAGAGGTCCCCGTCACAGCCATGGCAGCGCAAAGTGGCATCTTCATTGCAGATACAGCACCAGGGTAACTCATCCTCATCGCTGTCATCTGCCCTGGCAAAAGCAGTGGTGGTTGGAGTCTGGCTCTAATTCAGAAGGAAAACAGAGACACAGAATTCAAACCCCAGCAAAGAAAATACAGGACTTTCACTGTAATGCATGATGGCCACAATGACATGTCATATTTACCATAGGTCACTCCATTGATTCTAAGTCTGTGAAACGAACTTGCCCTGAGCGCAAGGATAGGCTCTATATGCATCTAGATTGTTAAATAAAAACCCAAGTTACTCCCTATCATTTGCTCATGAATCTATGTTGCTCAGAAGGTAAACAGGTATTCCCTCTCATTTAGTGTCTACAGCAATATACACCAACATTGTCCATGTGGTGTTAAGTGCATGAAGCCCAGATCTTCTGGCAGGCACCACAGCAATACCAAGTGATAGACAATCCCTGCTGCAAAAGCAATCAATCAAGCAGTTTTGCTGAGAGCAGTTATGTGGGAAGGAAAAGCAGTGGGGAGGTGTGTGGGGGGGTGTTTTCTCCCTATTGTAGAAAAAAAGAAGAAAATTGGAGGACAAAGGACATGATTTGCCAAAAGGCCCCAACTATTGATTTGTACCTGAGGTTGGGCTAAAAAGATCTTCTGAAGTCATGATCTAAAATCTGTCCATAAGGCCATCTATTGTCTCCTTCTGCTTTACAGAGGACTCTTGTGGAACTGAACAGCCATACACACACTGGGACACACTGCCTGGACACTGGCAAAGCCAGCTTCCTAACACAACAGCAATAAGACAGCACTACCTTTTACATCAGTGCAAGGTGGCATACCCATGAGATGGATGTTTTCAATAATGCTTACAACTAAATAATTTCTTCCACTGGGGACAGGCCTGTCAGGTGTCTGTGAGTCACAGGTCCATTTAATTCTTGTAATATACTTTAGAGAAGGTGTATGTGTTTCCATAATAGGCTGGATTCCATTCTGAGCATAGGGTACCTTGTTACTAATTCCTTCCTCTGACGTTATATGAGAACACAGTCGATTACTATCTAGAGGTCCTATTCTGCACATGCTGAAAGCACTGGCAAACCTCCCACTTACCCTGATTCAGGCTGTATGGTACTAGACCATGGCCTTCTTGGTCTAATTATATGGATGAGTCAAAAATCCCTCCTCTAATATTCATCTTGCAAGGTCTGTACTAACTTGTCTGGGTTTAGAAGACACCATCCCATTCAGCAGAAAGCCAGCTTGAAAGGAATTGTATTCCAGGGAGCAATTCCTTTTAAAAGTACAAGGATGACTCACAGCTGCACTCAGGGCTGGTCAGCCTTGCAGGAGCCACCTCAGCTTGTCTGCTCTGGAGAAGCTGGTTGGTTTTTTTCCTGCATCAAGCCTAGGATACAGCAAACTTTTGCTGCAGAACTGTATTTTCCTGAGGCCCTGGAATATGTCATTTCAAGAGATCCTGACCAGCTCACTGACCTTTTGCTTTGCTTTCTTACGCAGGTTCTGTTGTGAGAGTCCTGCTTGGGTGGCCTGATCTGGAGGAATGTTGAATCCACTTGCTTCATCCAGGGCTGCTTCCTCTGCGAGCTGGTAACAACAGAAAGCAAGAAGCCTCTTGTTTCAAACACAGTTGGAAGCCTCATTTTAGGCTCTAAACCTCCTGGCCTTCTCCTTCTTCTCATGCAGTAATGGGAGATGACAAGTCTAAATACAGGTGGTGTTACCCAGACAGATGTGAGCTTGCTCTGCACTCTGAACACTGTGTGTACATTGTGAACAGTCAGTGTAGCAGCAGACGCCTTCAGCTAACACACTCTGCTTTGCAGTGCAGCTGTCAGCAGACCCTCAACACCATGCTAATCACACGTGTGTGGTCTGTAAACAGGCAGAAACTTAAGCACAGAAAGCTCGTGTCTGCCTGCAAGACAATTCATAGGCGCTTTGGAGAGAAATCTAGGCATAAGCTGTGCTAAACAGCACACATATCATCCATGTTCTAGCTGTGTGGGGGAAAAGATGAAACAGGAAATAAGGAAGTACCAGCAGAGTGGGGTTGGAGACACCCACCACAAGAGACACTAAGCATGAATGAGAGAGGCAGTGTGACAGACTAGAAGTAATATTGTCAATCGCATGTAGCTGAATGGCCCATGGGAGCTAATATGGGAAAAACACTAGGAGGGGAAGGAAAGAAACTCTGTCCAGGAACAGAAACACATCGTTTGCATGCTCACCAGGTAACATACACACTGGGAATAATTGAGAGGAAGATAAACAAGGCCACAGCTGCCACTTCTGACCTGTTTTAGCACTCTGCGAATGGCTTCCTCCTCAGCCACTTCCTCATCACTGTCAGGGAGTTTATAGGTTTCCAGTGTAACTGCAGGAGCAAGAGACAGGAGATTGCGACCCACAGCTGCCTTAAACTTTGTGCCCACTTGTGTGCCAGAGACAATCCTTGTGAGCTGTTTTTGGCATTGTGGCTCTGGCACAGACAGATTCTTTTCAGATGGGGACTCCTGAAACAGGGCCTTACTCTGTTTTTAATATTTGGAAGAGGGAAGGAAAAAATCCCCACCAAAAACAGAGCTTTGTTTTTAAAAGCTTTGTTAATCTCACCAGAGCATGCTAGAATTACCTCAAAGAAGGGTGCAAGACAAAGCAGTCTGACCTTACAGCTCCGGCCTTTACCCTCAACTAAGATCTTTCATACTGATTTCATGATGAACCAACCTATACTTTACAGACAGAACCAAATCTCAGTCTGTTTCTTGCAGAACAGAGGAATTAAATGGATAAACACCTCTCAGAAAAGAAATTACTCTGTCACAGGAACTTGGTTCCTTTCTTGGCACTGTATTTCTGTCTGCTACCCACCTTTCTCTGGGTCCTCGCCTCTGAGCGCTGCCAGTCTCTTGGCAACTTGCAGGATCTTTTCCTGCCTAGTGTTCTCTTCCCGCAGCTCAGCAGCGGCTTCTGCCAGCAGCTTATTCTTCTCTTCCTCTAGCTGTTTTGGGTCCAGATTTGCAGGGCAAACACAATCTTCACTTTCCCGATTGAGATCATTCAAACTTTGGCTACTAACAGCTGCAAACAGACAGACAGAACATGCTGGTGACTCAGCAGCAATATCCTTTGGCACAGACAACACGACTAAAGCAATGGTATAAGAGCAGCTTGCTGCTCTCCATTAATCTGGGTAATAATGGGAGAAGGCATGCCACAGTAGGATCTACACTGTACATGAAGAGAAGAAAGCGAACTAATTTGTGGTTTACAGTGAGATTACAGAGAAAGCACCGCAGCTAGGAGGATAATGGTATCCCAGATTCCAGTGTTTTATAACAGAGCACAGGTGCGTTAGGAGTAGCAACAGCTCCTCCCCAGGGAAGGGTCACCTTAGAGAAACAGAAAGGAGGAATCTGAATAATACAACCCTGAGAAGAAGGAACCATCTCCCAAACAAAGACAATGAGACCCAGTACAGAGTCAAATGGCTGTTCTTGGTCAATTTGGGAGTCATAAGGGGGAGATAAGGACAAACTGGACACCCGGCTCACCTGTAAGCTAAATAGGGAGGCACATATTCCATTCTAACTATAGCACATACATTATTAGACAGAATCAGGTCTTTGGAAGCCAATAAGATACCTTGAGGCTGGACTTTTGGTCTGTAATGCTCATCAATGGCAACTTCCTCAGACAGTTGAGTTAACAGGTCATCTGTCTGCTGGACCAGACTTCTGGTATCAGGAGGTTGGTGTACCTAAGAAACAAGGAGAGCATGAGAAAAGGTAAACGAGAGGAAAGTGGGATACTCAATCAAAGGAAAAGTTTGGTAACTAAGATGACCCTAGATGAGAGCAGCATAAAAAGATGCATCCACTGATCTTGAGATTCTCAGCTTACAGTCAACTGGTGTAAGACTTTCAGGGCTTCATTCTCAGAGGTGCTGAATGTGCACAACTCTAAAAGCAGTCACCCAAACAAGGCAAAGTGCTGCTGAATGTATAGGCATACATGCTGCTGGGTCCCAAACCCAGCTATGCCACTAACTCCAAAGTAGATAAAGTGCCATTCTCAACAGTTCCAGCCAGCAGCCCCACTGAGGCCTATGACAACAGCTCGGTGTGCAGCACTGCTGAAAAAGGAGCATGAGGAAATGATTTCTCAGAGACAAGATCATTTATATAGGCTTTGAAGGCATACATCCAACTCATTCCTCTGCAGTCTCAGACTAATCAGTCTGTGCTTCCATTTCGGGAATAATTAACAGGATTTTGCCCAGCTGGCATGCAGTAACAACTACAAGATACAATTAGAAGGCAGGGCTGATAAGCCCCAAAAACAGACAAACAGCTCTGAAAAAATATCAGACCACTTAGGTATACAAATGGGTTGAGAGGAAAAAACTTAGCATCTATTGTTAAAAAAAAAAACACATCATGAACTACATTTGACATAAAGGAACATACTGCATTCAAACTGAAGCAGTGAACTGGTAAAGGCTGGCCATTTGCTTCTGGAGCAATGACACAAACAGGAAAGGAAGATTTCTAAAGGGAGCCACCTGGACACAAAAAAGCTGAAGAAGGAAGAATGGCTAACATGCTGGGACACCAGTTACTGTGTCAGCTCAGAATACATTGCTGGCTAAAGGGCTGAGGGAGCTTACAGGTCTGGGAGCCTGCGAAGGAGGATCTCTCCCCTGAAGGACAGCCAACCGGTCCTCCATTTCCTGTGTGGATGGAACAGGTCCCCAGCAGTCCTCCTTCAGGGCAGCCAGCCTAGCTTCAATCTCAGCCTGAGTAGGGATGGACTCTGCAATTCAAAATAACACAAGGGAGGAGATTACGCTATTACTGCAAACAAATGGCTTCACTTTTTTTTTTTTTTTCCTTAAAATTGTATTTCTTTCTGGAATCAGACTCTGAACACCTGAGCAAAAAACCTCCCTCGGCCCCTGACACAAAAGAGGGGTCATACTGCAGTGACTCGGAGACTACCCTAACGCTAAATACTATCCTTTTTTTCTGAGTCCTTGCCTCCTTCACAGTTTATCTCCTAGCCGTCAGTATTAGGGTAATGTCATTTGGTAATCAGCTGACTCAGGATACTAGGGATAGGCAGAGAAACAAGTGTCATTTAGACAGTACAGTCCATTGCTCCCACAGTTCTTAACATAATCCTAAGGATATCAGACTGAAACCCTCCCTCCCCCAACACATAATAGGATGAGAGGAAATGGCCTTAAGTTGTGCCAGGGGAGGTTTAGATTGGATATTAGGAAAAATTTCTTCACCAAAATGGTTATCAAGTATTGGACGAGACTGCCCTGGGAAGTGGTTGCGTCACCATCCCTGGAGGTATTTAAAACACATGTAGATGTGGCACTTAGGGACATGGTTTAGCAGTGGACTTGGCAGTGTTAGGTTTGCAGTAGAACTTGATGATCTTAAAGGTCTTTTCCAACCTAAATGATTCTATGATAATCAGGTAACCACTTTGCAGTGTGTTCTTTCCCTTTTAGAGATCACATACCATTTTTAAAATAGTTTACTCTCCCACAAGCACCACATGGCTATCCCAGAACCTGACAGCTGTGGACTGGGATGAAAGTCCTTTTTCTCCTCTGCGAGGCAAGGCTGGCCTGAACATAATCTCACAGAGACTGGCACTGCTGTTGCCCAGGACAATGACCCACAGGAAACCTTCTGCAAAACAGTTTGGCCAAAGACCCTCATTTCATTCTGCTCCTATTGGGCTTGACACAGGCTTTTACCCCCAAAAATGGAAAACGAGAAAGTGATTTTTACAGGTAAGATACTGCCCTAAAACTGAGAAGCAGTTTCAAGGGAAACCCCAAGAAGCAAAAAGAAACTGGAGCATTAATCTAAAATAAGTGTAGAATTTGGCCATTGTGGCAGCAGGACACAGATGCTCTGCCCAATTTTAACCCTTCAATTCCCTAAAAAGGCAGGCTCTGAAAGCCCAGCACTTCCTTCTCCCTCAAGGTTCCACATTTCCCAAGCAGCAGTGTTCCCACCCAAAATACCTCCAGTATCCTCCAAAACTCACTCGGTTTCCTTTCCTCCCTGAGCCTCTCCAGTCTCTCCGCAATAGCTCTATCCTCTTTTGAGAGCCCCTGGTGTCTGGAGCCTGCTTGACCTGGGGGTTTTGCAGCTGCCTTCTGTTGTTCTTTCAGCTGGCTCTGCTTAGCCTCAAAGGCTGCTACACGCCTGTGACAAGGATGGAAAAAAAGACATGACAATTGAGAAGAAGGGTTTAAACCCCAAGATATGAAAATATCCTCTGTGAACCCAACAGGCTATTTGAAGAACATCAGCATAGAACAGAACAGAAACCACTCCCTCCTGTACCAGGGTCTCCCATATAGGCACAGTGAGGTACTCCCAAGAGTAAGGAAAACCTTAGCTCACAGAAGCAGCATGCTTCACACCATTTCCAAGGAGACAAGGAACATTTCGCCACAAGGTTCCTGTTTCCAAGCCAACCCCCATCAGTCACAGATAGATAGGCAGTTGGCTGTTCAGGCACACACCCCACCCCCAAACAAAGGAAAAACCCAAACAACAAAACAAAAGCCCCATCCTTAATCTAATCCTGAACAAGCAAATACCCACATCAAACCCCCCACTTTTGCTTGTCTCTATAGGGGAAGAGGAGCGAGGGCCTGAAAGGCTACTCTGCAACAGAAACAACCACCTGATCAGCAAGTGCAACTCACTTTTTGTAGTTTTCTGGTGGAGACCATTTTGCTGAACTGCTTTGAGATCCCTCTCTGGAAGACAAAAATAACAATTTCTCTGAACTCAAGGTACCGGCAATGCTTCAACCATCTAGTCTCTCAACTCAAGAGGAATCAGTATACGTTTCTCAACCTCCTGGTACAGCCCTTTTCATAACCTCATTAATATGGCCAGCGATCAGCTTATGGAAGGGATTAAAATAATATAGCTTCCTGGGACAGCAGGGGACTTCATTTTTAGTCTTTTGGTCCAGTTGTTTTGCTTCTGGACAAAATGTGATTTAACATGGTCACCAGTGATCCAAAGGAGGTGGGGCTGAAATACCCTTGCCTCCCACAGCCTGCAGCTCCCAGTTCAGAGAGCAGGTAGAGAGTAGTTAGGTAAGATTCCCAGTGTAATTAGCTTCCATGCAGCAGAATACACTGAAAGGAACTGTGGCACGCAACAAACACACAATTATATAACGTACAAGCTAAACAAAATGTTATAAATATTATTATGTAATCAACAGTATCATAATGACATCTTCTAGCACAGTTGAACACTACACACCACAAACACATCTTGTGTAACCATCTTCTACTTTGCTGTATTCAGGTTGAGCTGCTAAACTACACTTATGTAAGGTAGTTAGCATATTTTATTCATTCTTAGAAGTCACAGCTACAAAGACATCTGCACTGTGCTAAGGCCTGTATAGTAAGGAATGAATGCAACATTGTTGGACCACTTTCCAGTTCTAAGGTTTCAGTTCTGAAAGCTATTTGCATGAAGAACAATACATGCAGCTTACAGAGCTGCAGCCTACATGTATTATCTACCCGCTATCCAGTCAGGGATGACTTTTCTTCCGCTGTAACTCTATAGTACTGATATTAAACAGATGAGAAAAAATGAAACAAAAGAAACATGGAGAAAGGCTGCCCTGTTTTCTTAATGGCTTTGAATTTGTAAAAGGCAATCAGAAAATTTCAAAACTGAAAGACTGAATACTGTATTTTCACCATCAATAGCTCACAGTGTTTTCATGAGCCAGTGCTTCTGAAATTAAGACCTTTGCTAATGAGAGCCTCTTCTCCTCTAGACACCTGCCAAGCCAGAAAATTCTGCACTTGCTGGTGAAAATTCCTTGCTATAGGAGAGAAGTGGGGAAGAGAGGTAAGACAAATGCAAGAGAAGGAAGAGAACACAGAAAAACTATTTGAGAGAGTGGTTCTGGTGTACACTTGTGCTTGTCTTACTTTTTCATGTGTATAATGCATATTGCTACTGAATTACATTTTTTTGGTTTTAACAGGCAATCTACAGTTCATGTTTGCAAATTTTTTTTTTCTTTTAAAAGCAAACCAATTTTATGCTACAAAATTTTAAGTCTTCAGGCTACACATAGCAGAGACCCCTCAACAATGGGGATTTGTGTCACTGCCCACTGAGGTAGTAACGCTTTGAACATCTTACCGTCAGAGCGTTCAACTACTACACATCTGAAAAGACTGCCAGTGCTTTCAAACGGGTGTAGATTTCTGGACAAAAATGCAGTGGGGTTTAACCCGGTCTCATCTAGCTAAGATATCCACAGGCATTCAGTGCCCACCCATAAAGATTTAAACCTGGTTCTTTGAGACTACTCTGTCATCACAGAGAACAGCCTCACAAATCCTGATTTCCATCTTTGGACTGCACAGCTCATGTAACAGCAGTTCAGTAACGGCCTGGCTTGAAGCTCCAGGGTACACACAGCGTGCATGCACAAGTGCAAGGCACAGCTCTCACGCAGAAATCTGCAACACAACATTGGGATGCAAAATGAAGACACAAAGCAGGACACTGTCTTTGGGTGAAGAAACACTCCCGTCTTACCCAGTCAGTTTTCCGTGACACTGCTTGCACACCTTCTGCTGAGTGCTTCCACAGCGGGGGACAACAGCACTGAAGCTAAGGCAGCCCGAGCAGAACGACCGTCCGCAGTTCTTGCATCCACACTGCAGAGATACAAGACAGGGGCAGGGCAGGGCTTCACCACCTAGTCACCATACACACCCCATTGCTCTGGCTGGCTGTATGCAGGAACAACACCCATGCCAAGGTGCACTAAAAATAACGCTGAGGTTATGCTGATTTTTTAAGAGAACTGAACCATTAGCTGCTGCTGAAGATACAGAGACTCTCAAAAGCCTTTGAGCACCAGCACAGAACTCCTGCTGGAAGCAGAGACACCATTTCATGCCATGGTATAATAAAGTGTGTCTGTGTGAATTCTCTGTGACAATGACCAAATATTGGATTAGAGGGATGACATCCAATGACTTTTTTTTTTTTTTCAGTAATCGCACATATTTAAAGACATATTGAAACTAGGCACCACGAAGGCTCAGTAAGCAAGGCCAGTAACGCTAGGATGCTGGCCGGGAAGCGTGCCTCGGCGCCGGGCGAGCCAGACCCCCGGTTCCCCTCTCAGGCCCCCAAACTGCGGGAGAGGCACCCGCGGGACCGGCCTGTCCTGACCCCCCTGCTCAGCCGCACTTGCCTCTTTCTTGAAGACAGAGAACTTGGACGCACACCCATAGCACCGGCTATCCATGGCGCTACCGGAGGCGCGGCCGCCGACCGGGCCGGGCCCGGCCCGGCGCTCAGGCACCGCACTGCGCTCCCGCTACGCCAAGCTCCATAGTTTCCCCCCGCCCTCCCAGGTCCTTTAACTACCGCAGACCCAAAACGCGACAGAGAGCCGGGGCTATCCGTAACGGGGAGGACGAGACACCACCCACCCTCCTGCCCCTCACACACTGGGCCGGCGCCCCA
>VYZV01025183.1:36621-62648 GCA_013401275.1 Pandion haliaetus | reverse complement strand
GTGGGCAGCCCGGGACGGGCCTGCGGCCGCCGTGGTCCAGCGCTGAGGGGGTGCCCGCAGCGCCCACCGTGCCTCGGTCCCTCTCCTGCCTCTCTCCTCGTTCCCCGCAGCCGGCCCCGGGGCTGAGCAGGGCCGAGCGCCCTTCGGCATGGCGGCTGCTGGTTCATGTCCTTGCTGTTGTGTAGTGACAGTCCCTACCGCCGCCATGACTTCTCCTCCTCTTCGTCATACCCTGTTGTCCTTGCTTTCTCTTTCCTCCCTTGGATTTTCTCCGGCCCTTGACAAGCAAGACAGCTGCAGGCAGGCATCGGGCCGAGGTGGTGTACGATGGCAGCAGCCCCGCGTGGGTGGTGGCACTCGTTCTTGATGGTGGTGGTGAGGTCCTCATGAGGGGGTGACGGTAAAACACCAAAAAAGCACAACACCTTCTTCATGCGTTCGCAGTGCTGGTTTTTATTGTCCAAGAAGCTGTTTTAAACGTTAGTCTTGGCACTTTTTCCATAACCCCATCCTCTACTGCAGAGTCCGTACTTACCTTGGGCCCATACACACAGGTCCATAGAAGGCAGGAAAATGTATGAACAGTGTTGTATTCAGATTTAAGATTTGGCATGTTCTCCTCTACCGAAAAGGTGAAGATGAACTGCGGGTGTGAGCAGCAAAGGTGACTCACTCTGGGGATGTCTGCCAAAAGTTTGGGAGCTGGACGTTGTCCGGGCAGAGAGGGAAGGGCAGGAGAAGGCAGATGCGGTGGCTGAGGTGGCATGAAAACAGCAGTCTGCCCTGCGGACTACCCACTTCTATGTATGTTGTATGTGTTGCATAAAGTAAATCACCCATAGGAGCTATGATGTAGGCAAATTGTATAATAGAGACATGAAGGTGGATAAAAGTCTACATCAGAAGTAATTTCATTCCAGCTCTGCAGGTTTTTAATTTCATTTACAGCTATTTAAACCTACGTCACTAGGAATTAAGTGGAGTTTTTTTCAAAGGCATAATGTATGCCATCATGCATTTTTGCAGCTGATCCTTCATTCCTGCATGAAACACTGAATGTTACTTTTTCTGCCAATGCAGGCATGTAGACAGCATGAATTTGATCAGCATTTTAGACTATCTGTATGTGTACGTGTATGCGTGAGCAGGCTAAGAGTTGATTTTTTATATATATATATATGCATGTGATTTATTCTTGCTATTGATTTTAGGTGAACAGATACCAAAAAAACATGAGTAACAACCCATTTCCCTTGGAAAACAGGGCACATTATATCTGTTATCAATTGCAATTAGGCAAAACCAGAGAGATTCTTCTTCCTATTAAAGCATTGTTTTATGGAGTTTTGTTTTTAAGAAAGTATTGTAAAATGTTACACAATCATGAATATATTAAACTGTAGCTTTCCATAAAACAGTTCACATTTTGGAATGCCATTTTAAATCTTAGCTGAATAGATATTTGAAACAGTAGATTAAAGTGTTCAGGGAACCTTTTGATTATAAATTTTAGAAAGTAGATACTCTGGATTTATTATTCTATTAAACTTTTAAAGAAGATTTACTGCAGCTGCTGTGTTAGAAATTACAAGACTTAAATGATGCTGGGTTCCCAAATTTATCCCAAGACAAAGATCCTCCACATCTTTTTATTACATTGGCATTTACCTTAGCATTGAAGTTTCTAAGCAATCTCTCACCTAAAACCCATACAGGGAACTATCAATAGAACATAAAGCAGGATTACTTTTAAATTGTCATATGTCCTTCTTTAAAGCATGGGATCACCTTTCTTTTTTTTAACTAAAAATTTTAAATTAAACAGCATCCCTGCATAAACAATACTTTTCTGTTTGTTTGTTTAATTTTTAAAAGGCATAAAAATGCAAGAAGTAATGCCGAGATTTTGCTTTGTGTGTTGGCTGAAGAGATGATACTGGGTTTTTTTAATTCCTCAGGTTTTGTTTATTATTTGTCTTCTGGCTTTTATTATCCGTCTTCTTCAGAGGGTTTTGAAGATGCTATGAGACAGAAATGGACCAGAATTAAATAGTATAATGGTAGACACAACTAAGGTTTTATACCTCAAGCATCTTAGTCCAGTGGCATGCTGTGACAATATTCCTGAATGGTCTTGTCCACAGAGCACTGTTTTCACAGGGCAGGGACATCTGTTCATTACTAATCAGTGGCTTACAATATGTTAACATTTTTGGAACGTAGTGCACTTGAAGCTCTCTTTTGTACATAATTACTATGAACTAGCTATTTTCACCAGGTGCTAACATTCAAGGGACTTAGTTTAGTAAAGTACCTGATTCTTTTAACCAGGGATAGTAGAAACCCTGCAGAAGTAGCCATGAACATCAGTTCAGTTTTTCAGTTATATTGATTATACTACTTCCTTTTAATTTGCTAACGCTCACAGGAATGAATTTTTTTTTCATACCAAATGCTGGATCATGGAATACACAGAACAAGTTACTTATTATTCACTAATTTGGACTGAAGAAAAAAGGAGAAATTTTATTTTCCTTAGGTGATGGCAAATAGTCATTCAAAAAACATATGTCACCACAAAAGCTAACCTAGAATGAGCAGGCTGCCCATGAGGGAGCTAGTACAGTCAATCTAGCTTATCTAGGTGTAGAACAGTGTGATTTTAAGACATTTTTCAATCCTTGTAACACAGTTTGTTTTTTGCCCAAAACACTAATTTTACAGTACATACAAGATAAACAGGAACTTTCAAGGCTGCATACTAAATATAAGAAAACTCCTATCAACAAAGGCATCAGGAGACAGTTGGTTTGTATACCACTGAGTTGTTTTGGATGGGTGAATTCTGGAATGATGGACATATTAACAAAGCTGTTTCTCAATTTTGCACTGGAAATGTACATAAGTAAAAATAACATGAATGCAATGTAACTTTTATTTCACAAGTTCAATGCATATGTTTGGAACAAATATTTTCTGTGCTTTCAAAACTTTCAAAGTGTAGGCCATGCTATAAAATCAACAAGTAAGATTCAGAAGTAGAAGAAGCCTAAGATAAGAGCGAGAAAAATAAGGCAGAGAGTTAATTAATGATCATTGTTCCCCTTTTGTAATTTTTACATCAAAATACGAATCCTTTCAGGTTTTGATTTAAGAAAATAAAAGGTTCTTGTAGGTACAAAATGCCAGCCATTTTGATATATCTATACATATTGACAATGTTTTCTCTCATGTTCTCTTCCTTAATGTCAAATAGCTTTCTTTTTCCCCTTGACCTTTTAGAATGCAGTGTTTCTTTACTCCTAAGTGCTGTTTGACTTATCCTGGGATTGGATGTTGGATGCAGAGAAAAGAAAAAAAAAAGAGAGTCACGAGTCTTTCATTAAGCAATAGAGGTTGTTCACCCTGACTTAGTCTGTCATGTTTGCAAATCTGGCTGATGCTTTCAAAATGTAAATGTTGAGATATGCCTTCTTTAGACTTTTTTTTTTTTAAAAAAAAAAGCCTGGGACCTTTATATTTTACTAGGTGAATAGGAAATGTAGAGAGCCAGAAAATGGTGATTAAAGAACTCAGGAATGTTTCATTCCAATGTCAGTTTTAAACATTGTTTCATCAAGAAGGCAAGCATAAATTAACAAAATACAGTTCAGAAATGAAACTGGAAATTCTGTTGAGAGCAGATATGGCACTGAAACAAGGTAAGTTCTGTCTCAAGCACAACTCTCAGATTCACACCCATTGAAAAAAATCTGTGGGGACTTCTTGTCAGGCTAGAAGACAGATAAACTACGTAGAGTCTTGTCATGGGGTAAACCATGAAAGTTGTTATATTTGCAACAGATGAAGATGCTTCACTGTTGTATAGATGCTTTGTTTTGTGACCTTGGCAGATTCTGCACATCCTTAAAATCCCAACAGACAAGACTCAAATGTCAGGCCGCATGACAGCACGCTGCTGATGCATGAACTGGAGATGCCACAGTGGGGAATGAGCTAGTCTAGCTAAAAGAGCAAGTCTGATGCTCATCACATGAGACTTGACAGGCCTGCATTACAATGAAAGACAAGTAAATGGTTCCTGTCAGTGATCTTTTTTTTTCTGCTGATTCTCAGAATAGAAGATACTGTCAGTCTTTTCCCTCTTAAACTTTGCAACCACTAAAACTGTAACACAGAACTGAAATGCAGCTTTTCATTTTGTGGATAAGGGACCAGTGTAAATCACTATAGTTCTGCCATTGATAGAAATGAGCACTGGGGTAATCTGTCTTTGCACTGTTGTTGCCATGGCTACTGGGTCACAGCACCAGATACACCATCACATTTCCTGCATCCTCATATTCTACATGCAGTGGTTTTGTTGGCATATAGAAAAGGGGAAACTTGCACTGTGTTTTTCATTTTCTATTGCGTAGCACACTGTCTTGTCTGCAGTAAGCTCACCCAGGTCTGTGGAGATCAAACAGGCATTTCATACATCTCCCTTTGAAGGCATCTCTCTTTGCTATGTGTCCTGGGGCTGAAGAAGAAAGCCTCTTACTCTTGACTGCAGTCACCACCTAGTCTGAGCACTGACACAACTGTGCTTCTGCACGTCCAGTCACTTCTGCAGGCAAGGGACAAACTGCCACCTGGAGCTGAAGCTGGCAGTACTTTAAGTCTTCTGGCACAGTTTTTGGTACAAATTGTAACTTTAAAAAAATTAAAAATGTCTGCTCAGCTCTTTCCCGAGCAAGGGCTTTACACTCAGATTCTGCATACCATGCAAGAGGAAGACCAAAGCATGTATATTCATCATAATGGGCAGGTTATAAAGGTTATAGAAATAATGGAACTAAAACCCATGCTTGGAACTGTGCATGTATCTGTAGAGATATTTAGTAGCAGTGCATGCATCATCAAATTAAAAAATGCACTTAAATTACGGATTAAATATATTGCTTATGTAATTCTTTTGCAACAAGCTTTCTATTCACCGTGAAATGTCATCATCCTAAGCTTTCTGTATATCAGAAGAATGGTTCTTTTACTATCCATGCATTTCTATACCATTAATTACAAGATCCTCCCTAGACAAGAGGAAGATTTGATGGGAGAAAAGAGCATGTATTAGTTTCTATCAGGCATGGAAATTCTTAAACATGGAAAACAAACCAGAGTTTTGTCAGATCTATGATATACCACATCACCGTTCTGGACGGTCACTGGATGACATTGATGGCTCAGTGCCGACAACAGCTCAGATCAATTGGGTGACCTAGAGAGAGGGGTTCTGGGGCTTCTGCTCTGGTAAGAGTTTTCACACAGTTCCTCCTGTCAAATCAGTTGTGCACTGCCAAAATAGTTGTTAAAACAGCATAGCAGCAAATGCCGTGTAATGAATTCAGCTGAATTAAGTTCTGCAGAACAGCCAAGGGAAGCAGCAGCCATAAACAATAGGGTTTAGGCACTCAGACCAAGCAGGCTGTTGTTTTTTGTTTTTTTTTTCTACTCTTGGTGAAAGGCTGGTTGGTTAAAGAAATAATCTTACCAATTTTATCAGATACACACATAGTCAATGAGACTTCTAGGGGTGTTGTGTTCATTCATTTTGCATCTGACCTGTCTGTCCTCCTTCAGTATGATGTTAGCATAAAGCTTCCAATAATTAATGGAAATGACAAATGACAGCTATTGCTACAGTTCACTAGTTCTTCTACAGTTCACTAGATTTTCTTTTGAAAGTTTCTGCTACAGTAACTATAGACTGAAGTAAAAAAAAAGAAGGCAAAAAGAAGAAACATTTAGTTGAAGGAACTGCATGTAGTCAGATTGCATATTTTTCAGACAAAAATGTAAAATGAATGAGGAAATAAATATATTCACATCTAGCTCTAATATAATTTAATTTTCCTTGCTTTTTCTCATCTAATAAGCATTTCAAGATAGAAACACAATTGCTGCTAATGATATCATGGTGATTTTATCAAGTACTTCCCATGAATACTCTGCAGCTGTGTTAGAAGAGGCTGTTGTGGCAGGAAACAACCTAATAGCTATTTTTGGGTCCCTTAGCTATGCATGACTCCGGAAGAAAAAGAATTACTACTTGATTTTCTATTCTGCCTAGGTACTTAAAACACCAATCACCAGGCCTGCTCAGACATCAGTCCTGTTTCATCAGGGAGATAAAGAATAAACCTCTGGAGCTCAAATGTGAGGATGTAATTCTATGAGATTGTGATCCCCTGTAGATCTCATTAGCTTTCAGTTAGAGCCATCCACCTTCTCTCAGGTCTGAGATCTTAGGCTGAAATTCACAACCAAGGAAGAAGCCCCGAGCTTGGCCTTAAATGTCATATCTACTTCATAAACTTCATTTGGAGTCTCTAAAAGCAGCCAGTAATTTTTTCACCAGAGTAGAGATGTTGAGTGGTCGGCAGATTCTATACATGTTTAATGACATATTGTCTGCCTCCATTTTACTCCCTATTTCCAAGTTAAATGCTTCCACACTTCACTGTCTTCCTTGTTATACACACAGTACATTATCATGCTAGGCAGCTGGCAGTAGCCCCTAGCATTAGGTCGCCATTACTTTCCATTAAAGGAGAGCTTTTTAACCCTTTCAGAGAAATCATCACATCCTATCTCTGTTATCTGCAACTGTCTCTTAATCTGTTTGGGAAAAGCATTGTGGGGGTTGTGTCCCATGTGAGTATGTCCATATTTTGAATGTCTGTTTCCTTCTCTTGCTTTTGCTCATTGCAAAATTGTACATCTTACCAAAATAATAACTGAACACGAACATCTGAACGTAAGGGCAGGTTCAACCATAGTAACACAATTTAGCTCATTTTGCCTGGCAGTCCTAGGAGTATGCTTATTTGGCACACAGGACTGAGGGTGTGGAAAAATTAATCAGGAAGAGAATCAGGCTGTTTGCATAGTCTGTCCCAAGTGCTCTGAAACCTGCAAAATACGTAGAAAGCAAGACCGTGAAGGTGGGTAGATAAAGATGTGGTGTGGTAGATTGACGTTTTGCAAACGAACCTGGTTCTACCATCATGACTTCTGCATAAGGTACCGAGCAAAATATTGGCAGCTGGCCAGAGGGTCCACAGTGAGATATTCACTCCAAAAACAGTTGTGTCATTTTAAGACATTGCATGGAGCCAGCTGATTGCCGACCTGAGTTGATGATGGATACTCACACAAGTCATTCCATTAGGTCTTCCCCTGCGGTAGCAACCTCTAGCAACGAGTAATGGGCAGTCCTTAGGGAAGGATCCCTTACATTGCCATGCTGCAGTGAAACTCTCAGCACAGTCATCTTCCAGGTGCTGCATTTTTAGGGTGCCTAAGTGCAGTCTAATATGCATGCATGTTTAGTTCTCACAAAAGCAATCAAAATGTCAAGCTGCATGTTCTGGAAGAATTAATGTGGTTGGAAATTTGTTTGAAAGTAGGTTTGGGTTCTGCCTTTACCACTGATTTATTGTGTGGCTTTAAGGAAGTCTCTCTCCACTTCCTTTTCTGTAAAATAAGATAATATTATTATCTATCTCATCTTAATTGGTGCCAGTTTGGGGCGTGTTATGGAGGGAAAAAACAAGAGTTGAGAGGAAGAAAAAAACCAACAGAAAAGATCTTGAGGAAATTAGTAAGATTATGTTCTTTGAAAATAATGCTTAATATGATCCAGTAAAGGAGAGATACATACAAATAAGGATAAAAACGATAAGCAGATAATTATTCCTGAAGCAAGATCTATCTATACACTCTCTGAAGAAGAGAAATTAATTCTACAGTTGGAACTCTATACTATGAGAAGCTTGTTCCTATATTTCTGGTAACTGTATTGAAATGCAGAGGAATGAGAATTAATGTTGTGCTGGCAACAAATTGTAATCTTCCTTTGGATTTGCTAACATTATCTGGGATAGTTTTTCAGACAGCATTTTGCCAGTTCAAATAACTTCAAGTAAAAATATTCCTTCAAGAAAATGCAAGATTCTAGAAAATGTTGTATTTTTTTTAATATTTCTCAAGGTCTTGCTACTAGCTTTGCATAGCAGAAGGAAAACAAAAGTCTCCATGGCATGTAGAGGTCCAAAATAATCCACTGAGATATTCTGGTTAGTTTTCAGCAGGGCCTGATGGTTTGTATTTAAAACTTCTTCTAGTTTATGAGTCATTCTTTATGTTCTTGGAATAGGTACATTCATAAAGAAGGATTTACTTTAATCTGTATCTGCTTCCTCAGATTTTAGCGCATTATTATTCTCATCTGGTTAAAAACACAAAGCAAGGTCATATGGGTCTAGTTTCAAGAATGTGAAATGTAGATTTGTGGTTGTTAATCTCATTTGTCACTAGGATTGCCTTCATAATTACTCACCCGTCAGCCTTGTGAAGTAAAAACATATGTACTGTGGTAATGTCACCCTCTTTGTATTCATCCAGTGTCCCAGATCATTCCAGCCCAATGACAGCTACTGAAATATATGACAAGTTCAGTCAACCAACAGTGGCAATGAACACTCTGGTTAAGGACACGTAGACAAAGCATTACATCAAGAGCTCTACTGTTCAAAGACATATTTTTAGGGTGGCCAGCACTACAGTGTCAGACATCGGTAAAGAGGGAGCAAAATGCATTCAATGGACAAACACGTACTGTATCTTTCACGCATGGATCTTTTGGCATCACACCTCTAATAGCTTGCAAGAAGCCAGGGCAGAGACTCTCCAAACTGAGCTGAAGAAAGAAGTAATCTGTTAGACCTGGGTGACCTTTTTTTTAGCTAAAGGAACATGATGACAAAGCTGTATATTTTCTGTTTTATTTGAAAGATCTAGTATCAAAAAGCTAGTAACTAAGCAGAAAACTTGTGTTCCATGTATTTTTAAACTTTTGATTTCATTTCTTCTCGGACTAATGAGAAGGCTGAACCTATTTGTCTGCCTGAGACCTGCATCCATGTGTATTCTATCATGGGTGCTTACTGAGTTTTGCAAATGGGAATAGTTTCATTGCATGAATAATTGGTTTTACACAGGTAACAAACATAATATTGCTTTCTAAACGTAATGCATCAGGAAGGGAAGACAAAAGCCATCAGGAGCTTCGATTATACTGAGGAAAGGAAATGTTATTGATCAATACCCTGTATGTACGTAGCAGCTCTTGAGTTAGCCATGCCAAATGGCATTCAAGAGGCTGGCTTCCTTGACTTCATGACTGAGGCTTGGAGTCAAGGTTTATCACAGAGATGGCACCTGCTCCTATTATTCAGTAGAAAATTGCTGTATATTTTATTTGATCTGCAGCAACAGTATTTACCAAAACAGAGAGGGTTGTCATAGGGAAGAATTTCAGGAATCCTATCTGAGCTTCCTCCACAGCTCAGGAAAGTACAGATACAGCGCCCAGGCTTTGAATGGAAAGGAGAATGAGAAACACACATATTTCAACAACGTGAGCAACTGAGGCACCAGAAATTCATGTAATTGTGGACGCTCAGGGGAAACATTTTCTGCAATGATTTTATGCAGAAGTTGATTGTGTTTGCATATAGAGGTGAGAGGTGGGGGGANCATATCACCAGAAGACAGAAGAGATCTTACAAACCTTTCATGACCCCAGGATTCTTCTTTAAAAGAATCTTTGATGCTTTCTGGAAAAAAAAGACCAGCTGATACTGAGAACAAAGAGTTTGTAAGCACCACACATCATATGTAAACCCATCCCAAATTCAACCCCAAATACTTACACTAGTGACCTCTACTTGACAACAATTTTCCATAAGAGGACAAATCTGGTTACCCACCATGCACTTTTTTTTCTCCTGCAGGTTTTAGATATCTGAAGTGGTCTGCTTTTCCCAGTTCCCTAGCTCTGCACTCCAGGTGTTTGAATATGTAGTCTGTAGCAGTATTTGAGGCTCTGGACAGTGTAGATAATCTTGTTGAATGCATCTAGTAATAAAGGACACTTCCTAGTGCAGCATAGTTGGCAAAGAAAGAAAGAGTGACTACTGTCCTCCAGCAGCCTTGACCTATATGGTGTTAGACTCCAGCCATGAGCTCTAAGCTTTCCTCATTCTTTTCTCTAGGTCATCTCTCCCTAATAACCACCTTCAGCTGTTTCTTGGTAAAAGCACCAAGAACAGACAGAATTAAGCTCTGAAGGCATCTTCAGTGTGGGAGATTTTTCTCTGTGCTAACCAGAATTGCATATAGATCACACATACATTATTTTGAACAGACACAGCAGAGATTTTCATTTACATTCATATTGCATATCTGTGTATTGCAGATACCAGCTTAAGGAACAGAGGTCAGGGTTGGCAGCTCCCCATTATACAATACTAGTAGCTGTGCTGTATTTATTCTGTAGTAGATTGTAGCATTTGTTCTAAAATCAGAAGTAAAAAGGCAATTCATAACATTTAACTGTTCATAGCTGATTTTCCTATGTGATAATAATATAGGTATCTTGTATATCCATTACAGTCTCAACTGGTTGAAGACAAGATCAAACTATTAAGAGCATCAAAAATCTCTTGCACGCACACAAAGCAAGCATAAAAGAAGTCTGTGTTTCAAGGTAATAAATTAATGCTTATATTAGTTTAGTAAAATGATGATTGCTATTAGCATCAAGACAGCAATCTTTCAAAATAAATATGTAGGTATTATAGGATATTTCCTATTTATTGGTTGGCATTTTTGGTAAATCGAACAAAGACAATTTCATTAACTATGTATAATTTACATTGACTTCAATTTAAGGCAGGCCAATGTTTAATTACTGGCTACACAAATAAAGTGTATGTTTCCTTTCTTTTAGAATTATTTTGGCTAAGATTATAATTATAGATCATTAAGGAAAGAAGTGTTCATTCTGGGTCAGAGTCAAGTCATTACACTGTGATGAACATGCAAGTGCTATCAGTGTAGTTTTATGTAAAACATGATTGTTTTGAAAAAGGGACATTGATGATTATTTAAGCCTTATGGAGGGATCACAGGAAGAATGAGTTTCTTTAGGATACTTTAAAACACAGTTTTTATCCTCCACATTCCCTTCCTGCCAGCTTTTTCCATGAACCGTGGTAAAGGCTGATTCGCATCTGGGCTGGCTAATGTCATGATACAGCTCTTTTAGGCTACTCTCAGACTCTTATTACTCCATTTCCTCTACCATCTCTCTGCATTTGCTAATGGAAAACACTTGTGTTTACTTTCAAATGGATGCTGGAAAAGCTGGCATGCCTCTTCTCAAAAACTTTCTCTGGAGAAACAGTGTCAACAGCATAAAGCTCCTCACGTACAAAAATATTGGAAGTGGGCAGTACGGGATCACATGTGCTGCCTCTTTTTAAATGCTCTCACCCAGCAGGAAATGAGAAAGTAGCTTAATATTACCATTCATGAACACTGAGATATTTTCCTGAATCTGCATTACCTTAACTGTCAGCAAACTACCAACCAAGGTCATGATTACATCCACCCATAATTCAACCCTGAACAATCAGAATTGCCTTCTCACACGTAATTATGTCCAGCAAATATATTTAAGTTATCTCTACTGTGCCTTTGATGACTGCAACTCAGCCTCACATGCTGTATCTCTTTTAGCAGACCCTCTGGTAACTGACAGAGGGAAATCGGTTGGAGCAGTGAACAAGAAAATAATAAGCAGCTGAACTAAGCTCTTGGCTTGTGTTAACAGATATAATTTATGCCATTATGCCAATTTATGCCAAAATCTCCCCCTGCTGAACATTTCTCCTCCAGAAACTGAGATAAATGGAGAAAAAAATCTATAAGTATTTTAATCTTATTATCCTTCACTGATGACCTCCTTCTATTTCTTCTTCCAAGGATCCTGAACTCAATGTTCAAGTGCTGTGTAACACTGATTTTCAGACCTGACTTTGACACTTTGCTTTGTTTGCACCTTTCCACCCAAAGAATCCTGCCAAAGAATTGCCTGTATAAGCTGAGGCAATGCTTAGTTTATATAAGCTAAGCTATATAGGCTTGGCTATATAGTGGTGAAACGCTGGAACAAAGAGGTGGTAGATGCCCCATCCCTAGAAACGTTCAAGGTCAGGTTGGACGGGGCTCTGAGCAACCTGATCTAGTGGAAGGTGTCCCGGCCTATGGCAGGGGGGTTGGACTAGATGACCTTTAACAGTCCCCTCCAACCCAAATCATTCTATGATTCTATTATTGGCTTATATAGGATTGTATAAGCTAAGCCTTCCCTCAGCTTCAGACTGTGCAGTTAAACGTAATATCCAGAGGTTTGCAATTTGCAAGCTGACTATTGTTGTGAGGGTTAGCCTCTTGTATTTAAATGGAGCAATGACTTTCCCCTTTTTAGACTAAGCTAACTGTGACTTTAAAAATAATTTGGACTGTTTCCTCATGCTATTTGTTTGCATTTTGGTCAGCAGAGGTTCTTCCAGGTAGGCAGGCTAGAAACACTTTTTGGACAAGATTTGTCAGGATCTTAATCATCAGTGTCAGTGGCTGTGAAGATGCCTTTAGTGTAATTGGTCCCTTGACTTTTCATATGCCTCAGTTCCCTTGGTATGCTTTTTGTGTTGCAGAGATTGTTCCCTTAACAAGGTGCATTAAGAAGCATATGGAATTCTGCTTTTGAATTAGTGCAAGAATAACTTCAGATGTGTGGCTTAAGTGTTGGGGAACTTAAATCAATTTCAGGCCCATAAAAATCAATAATTTTCCCACTAATTTCCATGAGGTCAACATGTCTTTGTTACTGAACAGCATCTTTCAAAATTGGCTCAGGACTTGTTTACCTTTACTTCTAATCAGCACTGCAGAATAATTTTACAGCATTAACCAATCTCTGCTCCTGTTGTTTGCCCTTTGAAGCCACAGGGATCTGTTTCACAAGGGATTCACTCTTTATATCTAACTCCTTCTGTGGCTTCACAGGAGTTAACTACTGCATACAAATCCCCAAATGCCCAGAAAGGAAAATAAACACTCCCCAGAGCCTCTGATTATATTTGACTCAGTCTCATTATCCAACTTGTTTACATTGCATCTATGCCAATGTACGCAGCATGGGCAATAAACAGGAGGAGCTGGAAGCCATTGTGCAGCAGGATAGCTATGACTTAGTCGCCATCACAGAAACATGGTGGGATGACTCATGACTGGATTGCTGCAAGGGATGGCTATAAGCTCTTCAGAAGGGATAGGCAAGGAAGGAGAGGAGGTGCGGTGGCTCTCTATGTTAGGGAGTGTTTTGAATGCACAGAGCTCCATAATTGTGATGATAAGGTCGAGTGCTTATGGGTAAGGATGCGGGGGAAGGCCAACAAGGCAGATA
Source organism: Pandion haliaetus (assembly GCA_013401275.1). Taxonomy (NCBI): domain Eukaryota; kingdom Metazoa; phylum Chordata; class Aves; order Accipitriformes; family Pandionidae; genus Pandion; species Pandion haliaetus. Next base: position 49,288 of record VYZV01025183.1, on the reverse strand, counting down.
TTGTGCTGGGAGTCTGTTATAGACCACCCAACCAGGTTGAAGAGGCAGATGAAACATTCTACAAGCAGGTGGCAGTAGTCTCACAATTGTGAGCCCTTGTTCTCGTGGGGGACTTCAACTTTCCGGACATCTGCTGGAAATACAACATGGCAGAGGGCAGGCAGTCTAGGAGGTTCCTGGAGTGTGTGGAAGATAACTTCCTGACACAGCTGGTAGGTGAGTCTATGATGGGAGGAGTATGTCCTGTTTGCAAACAGGGAAGGACTGGTGAGAGATATGGTGGTTGGATGCCATCTCAGGCTTAGCGAGCATGAAATGATAGAATTCTTATTCTTCAAGAAGGAAGTCTTAATGGCTCAGGAGTAGGCTCTTCCCATGCACTGCAAGACGAACCATCAGGGAAGACGACCATCCTGGCTGAACAGGGAGCTTTTGCTGGGACTCAGGAAAAAAAGGAGAGTTTACCATCTTTGGAAGAAAGGGCAGGCAACTCAGGAAGAGTGCAGGGACCTTGTTAGGTCATGCAGAGAGGAAATGAGAAAGGCAAAAGCTCAGCTAGAACTCAGTCTGGCCACGGTCGTAAGAGACAGCAAAAGGCGTCTTTAGAAATACGTTAACAACCCAAAGAGAGCCAAGGAGAATATCTATCCTTTATTGGATGCAGAGGGGAACACTGCCACCAGAGCTGAGGAAAAGGCTGAGGTACTTAATGCCTTCTTTGCCTCAGTCTTTAATAGTGAGACCAGTTATCCTCAGGGTACTCNAGTACTGAGGGAGCTGGTGGAGGAGCTTGCCAAGCCACTCTCCATCATTTATCAGCAGTCCTGGTCAACGGGAGAAGTCCCAGATGCCTGGAGGCTTGACAATGTGACACCCATTTACAAGAAGGGTCGGAGGGAGGATCCGGGGAGCTACAGGCCTGTCAGCCTGACCTTGGTACCAGGGAAGATTATGGAGCGGCTCATCTTGAGTGTGCTCACAGAGCATGTGCAGGACAACCAGGGGATCAGGCCCAGCCAGCATGGGTTCATGAAAGGCAGGTCCTGCTTGACCAACCTGATCTCCTTCTATGACCAGGTGACCCGCCTGGTGGATGAGGGAAAGACTGTGGATGTCTACTTGACTTCAGTAAGGCCTTTGACACTGTGTCTCACAGCATACTCCTTGAGAAGCTGGTGGCTCTTGGCTTAGACAAGTGTACTCTTTGCTGAGTAAAAAACTGGCTGGATGGATGAGCCCAGAGGGTCATGGTGAATGGAGTTAAATCCAGTTGGCGGGGGTCACAAGTGGTGTTCCACAGGGCTCAGTATCGGGGCCAGTTCTCTCTGATATCTTTATCAATGATCTGGACGAGGGCTTTGAGTGCACCCTCAGTAAGTTTGCGGATGACATCACATTGGGTGGGAGTGTTGATATCCTCAAGGGTAGGAAGGCTCTACAGAGGGATCTGGACAGGCTGGATCGTTGGGCCGAGGCCAATTGTATGAGGTTTAACAAGGCCAAGGGTCCTGCACTTTGGTCACAGCAACCCCATGCAATACTACAGGCTTGGGGAAGAGTGGCTGGAAAGCTGCCTGGCAGAGACGGACCTGGGGGTGCTGGTTGACAACAGGCTGAATATGAGCCAGCAGTGTGCCCAGGTGGCCAAGAAGGCCAACGGCATCCTGGCCTGTATCAGAAATGGTGTGGCCAGCTGGAGCAGGGAAGTGATCATCCCCCTATACTTGGCACTGGTGAGGCCGCACCCAGATAATGTGTTCAGTTTTGAGCCCTTCACTACAGGAAAGACATTGAGGCGCTGGAGCGTGTCCAGAGAAGGGCAACAAAGCTGGTGAGGGGCCTGGAGCACAAGTCTTCTGAGGAGTGGCTGAGGGAACTGGGGTTGTTTAGCCTGGAGAAAAGGAGGCTGAGGGGGAGACCTTATTGCTCTCTACAACTACTTGAAAGGAGGTTGCAGTGAGGTGGGTGCTGCTCTCTTCTGTCGGGTGATAGGATGAGAGGAAAAGGCCTTGGGTTGCAGCAGGGGAGGTTTAGATTGGATATTAGGAAAAATTTCTTTACTGGAAGGGTTGTTAGGCATTGGAACAGGCTGCCCAGGGAAGTGGTTGAGTCACCATCCCTGCAGGTACTCAAAAAACGTGTAGACAAGGCACTTCATGACATGGTTTAGTGGGCATTGTGGTATTGGGTTGATGGTTGGACTCGATGATCTTAAAGGTCTTTTCCAACCCAAACGATTCTATGATTCTATGATTGTTTCAAATTAAACACTTACTAAACCAAAGCCTAGTGTCTCCAAAACAACTTTAATGTATTTTACTGTTCACTGCATTTTATCTATTCAACAAATTTTCTTCTCTTGAAAATATACCCCCAAAGTACTCAGGTCTGATGACAATTAAATAAGATCATCAACAGCTTTGTACCATTTGGACCCTCCTCTTGTCATATATTACTTTCAAGTACACGTTACTTTCTTCTTCAGAATATACCCCAATATTTACTTTAGAATATTTCCTAATATTGATATTCAGAGTTGTTCATTACGAGATAATGAGAGGATTAATATTAGTACTGTGGCACCACATCACATTTTAAATATACATCCAAGCAGCTTTTTAACTTTCCTTCTTACAACAGTTGTTCCCAAGTTTGGTGATGGAAAGCCCTAAGCAGAATCTCCCTCCTCCATCCCATGCTATACAGCCAGCTGGACATCAGAGGGGTGGACATCTGTGCCCCTTGTGTCTTCTGATCTCTTTAGCATGTTAAAGTTTCACCTGAAGTTCTTATTCATAGATGTTTCACGTCATAATAATTTTTCATCAGATCATTAAATTCAGCCCTCAGATCCTGTGCAATTTTAAGAGTTAAGAGTTCTCACCTTTGTGTACATTTCCATGTCCTGTGGAATTGGCACTGCTTCTCAGCTATTCTTTCTGATAGCTCTGTTGCTGTAGTTAAAAGGGACCCAGAAAGGAATCTCAATACAGAAATTTCATGTGTACGGAAGAATGACCAATTAAACCCCAAACTGGGCAAATATTTTAACATATTAGCCAAGGCTATAGTGGCTGGGTTTTTGCTTTTCTTCATTTGTTTTTAAATGTCTAGTTTTGCATCAACCTGATACCTAAGTAGCTTTCTGCTATCTCTCCTCTTGCAGGCGGTCTGGTGTATCATTTCTCCTTTGTGAGTAATTACTGTTCTATTGAATCCCTAGTTAGGAGATTGATTTTTCACAAAATCTATTAGCAAATGTTTTCTTGGTTTTTTCATTTCTTACTGGAAGTTAAATGTGCACAGGGAGTGTTGCCAGTACAGCACTTGCTACAAACTTACTCCATCTTCTGGATCAATTGCTAATAAAGAACTGAAATTCAGCTTGGCATAACAGACTCCTGAAGGAAAGCGATTTTCACACACCCATGTATGCATACACGCCGTCATCCAGGCAGTTCTCCCTCTCCTTTCACCATCATTTGTTTACAGACAGGCAGCCAGTTTCTTTTCATTCAACACTGCTCTTTCCTGAGGTGTTTTTAATTGTTTTCTGTTAAGTTTTTGTAAGGCACTGAATCAAATCACTATTAAAGTTCAGAGTGCACTGACCACAATAATTCCTTCCATTTCTCAGGGTTGACCACATTCATCCAGTATCTTTTCTTCATACACTGATACCATTTATTATTTTTAGTTCTGTTCACTTTGACAGACCTAATCTTCCTACTGTCATGTGTGCCTGACCTTCAGGGGAGTTAATGGATATTTTCTGAATTTATAATAACTTTAGAATCAAACTTAAATACACAATTTATTAAACTTCTTAATTTCCTCCTTACAATTAATTTAATACCTTTAAAAATGCTAATCTTGCCTAGTCCATGCAATCTTTATTCTTTTGCAGTTCTTTATTTTCTCCTATTTTCTTAATTAAAACACTGATCTTGCCCTCACAGCTTGACTTCCCACACCGACACATCTCTGCTCTCCAAATTTATTACTTTCTTCTGTCAACTTTCCTCTGACCACAGGCCCTGACACAAGTTCACTTCCCTTCTGACTGAGCTTCAGATCTGAGAGTCTTTGATTCTGCTCCCCTTGTGCCCTTTGTAATCTTCCCAAGGCTTCCAGGCCTGTGGGTGAATTAGCCACAGTATCCAAAGGTGTGAAACACAGGAGAACTTCTGAATCATTTCTAACAACAAGAAAATCCATGACAGAGAGACAGGCAAAATGAATAGACTCATTTGTGCAAATTACTCAATCGGATCAAAGAGTAGCATACACATATGGATGTAATATGTACCCAGAATGTCCCTCAGAACCATTAGATCTTGCGTCTTCTGAAGAAAGGTTTTCTTTCAGGACACATACTACTTGGAAAGGGCATTCCTTCCTTTTTTCATGTGCCAGTTACTTACTTGATAACATTTGCAATTAACTCTTTCTAAAGTGGACTTTTCCCCTTAGACAGTTCATTCAAGGGCTGCATTTGAATTTCAAATCTGTGCTTACAATACGTTGCAAGAGTGGCAGTCTAGAAGCACCTGTCTGGTTTAAAAGTCCTGTTATTATCCGTAATCTCCCAGCCCTCTATATTAGATAATGAAGAAGTCCAAACCAGGGCACAAAATAAACTAGAAAGCTGCTCTTGCACTCTACCATGAACATCCAATTTTGCAGTATTCAGGTTTTGAAAAGTATTTCCTACCCACCAAAAGTCCTAGAAGTCCATCTTGAAAGTGGCCAAGTGCCTGATGTGATCTCATTCAACCATAAAGGCTGCCTTTTCTTTGCAGCTTTGCACAGTATATACTCATTTACAACAGAACTTGCAAGTGTAACCCACTCCAGATGGTTTGCCCAAGTGCAGCCAGTCATACAGACTTTGAAAGGACAGAGAATCATGTTCAGCAACTCTTAGTGCTACCCCAAATGCCTCTCAATTTCTCTAGCTGATTTTCATTACAACAAGCTTATGCAGTAAATTAATTTTATGATTACCATTTTCTCAGAAATACTCAGCAAAAATACTTCAATACAACCATTATGTGACAGGACATAAATCACAATCTATCTCAAAATTTGCTTAGCAGGAAAATACTTAGTCCATGATTTTCAACCTGAAAGATATCTCAACCACTTCATTTGGAAAAGAGTGTCTTTAAAAAAGCCCAATTAACAGCAGGCTCAAACTCCCTGTAAGGCAGTCTGTCTATCCACTAAACAATGCTGAGGTGGTCTGCAAACATAAAAAATTTACAGGTAAAGATGATCAGCAGTCTTCCATGTGCATAATCCCATTTTTTCCTTACACCGATCAAGACTTTTTCATTTAAGGCAAGGAATTTGCACACAAAACAAAAACATGAACACTCCAGAATCTGTAATTTTAGCAAGCCAAAAGACTTAGACAATTAAAATATAGGCCAAAAAGATTCTTATATTAATTTGCGCTAAAAGACTTTAAAACCAACTCCTTTCATACAGTTTTTCAAAGCACTGGCTGTTTTTTTTTTCCAGCGTGCATCCTGGCAACAGCAAACACAACCTCATTTACTTAGCAGGTATCGTTGATCATTAGGGACTTTGCCCTACTTTTTTCTACTCTTCATTAAATATGTTTCTTAAAAGACTGGTTAATTAAAATGATAGTTTTATCAACAAAGTTTAGGCATAATGTTATTGTTACTGAACACAGGGATACAGTTGTGTATCAAGCCATTATCAGTAATGGTTAACTTGTATATGTTTGGGCACTGGGGGATAGCATATTAAAGTAATGAAAATTGCTTTTAAAAGTAATGCCTTAAAGGTCAGACATCAACATAAGTTGAAGAGCCTGATATGAGTTACCAAAGTTCAATTCTAGCAGCTGTAGCAATTTAAAGGGATAAAGATTGGGAGCTTGTAACTAAAAGCCTTTCCATTCCTTCCTTCCTTCCAGCCATGGATTTCACAAAAGGCATCAAGTCTAAAGCATGAATTACCAAGGAAGGGTCTGGCAAGATTATGATAAAAGTGTAATCAATTTGTTATGATAAGACTCTTGAAATTTCTTTTTTTTTCTTTGGTTTTCTTTTTCTTTACAATAGCAAAAAATTAATAAGAGAAGTGAAGAAGCTATCCTCACTCTGCTTCACAGCAAGTCCTGCACTTGTACTAAATGGGACTGGCAGCTTACCCCAGTACTGCCAGACACCCACCATTGTAAAAATGTGCCAAAATTTTCCATTTCTGTGGGCAGAAAATATCTCAAAATAATGTTACACTTTCCCATTTAAAATGTAATTAAAAATCCAGTGTCCTCTAGTGACACCTTGATTTTGTCAAAACTGAACGTTATCTAATAACAGGGCTATCCATTAAGTTAATGAATATATGGGATCTGCTTAGCAGCAGCACTGAATCTAGAGGAAACTGTCTAGGTCACAAGAACAGGACTCTGAGCACACTGAATAATGCTACTTTTCTTTAAGTTACATCCAAGAGATCTGAGATTGGGCATAATGAAAAAAAAAAAAAAGAGGNAAAAAAAAAAAAAAGAGGTGAGTGTTCTTTTATCTAAATCTTTCTGTTACCAACTATAAAATGGGAATGACTAAACTCTACCAGTAGCTCTCTTTTAAAAAAAAAAGTTTTCTCAGTTACACATAATATATTAACAAAAACTATTGAAAACCAAGGAGAAAGTTAACAATATTGTCTTCAGAGCAGACTCTGACTTATGGGTAATAAATGCTAAATGGCAGCTCATTAACTGAGTGCTGCCTATACCTATCTGATGCAAAGAGAGTGGAAGAAACACATGCAACCTGAAATAGAGAAGATTATCATAAATCCAGCTGCACAAGGAGAGTGGATTATATTGCACAGACAGCCTTGATTTTCTCATTTTGGGGTGTTTGACACATATTAATAATGTTTTCTGGTGCTCATTCCACATGGTTTGATATTGTAAAAACTCCTATGTATGTGTTTGTACAAACTGTTCTGGAAGAATTAAAGTCCATGACAATGCTGGATCTCCATACAAATTTATCTTTCCAGAGAAATAATGTTGGCCCTCTCCTCTTGTCCACGATGATAGCGACATAATGACTGTTTTGCATTCAAGTGTTACATGAGATACTGGTCACCTCTGCTGCAGGAGGTCTTGTCAGGGCAAGACCTGTAGTTTTCCCAGTTCTGCCCAACACTGACGTGCCTCTTTGGTGTTGTTTGTGAAAGACCAGGTGCTATTTCTGAGTTTGATCTACCTGAACTACTTTTGTCCACACCTCAGCTTGTGTTGAAAAAGTGGGGTCCAAAGGAAAAAGGTTTGCCTAAGACCTCAAACACCCTTAAGCTGTGCTCATTCTTCCCTAGGCTGGACTTACACAGACACACTCAGGACAGGGCCATAAGGAGCTACATGGAAAGGGCTGAAGAAAATTATCTCAGGCTTCCTTTCACAGCATGGTGTCTGCCCACAGTGGAAAATCCCAGCAGAGGCAAGGCACAGACGGGTTTTATCATGACACAGGAGGAATGAAATAGTCCACTCTGTCGCCTTGGGGCCTGAGTTTTCATCAGGCCACATTGACTTGATATTCCAGGGAAATGTCCCTCAGAAGGTCACAGATAGACAAAGCAAAGAATAAAGGCCAGAGCTGCTCCTGCCTTCATCGCACTATGAACTCCAGGACCTCCCTGGGGATCTGCTGGCTCCCATCCAGGCACCAACACTTCTCAGCTCACGACGTGTTTCACATGCAGGTCAAGCCGTGTGTGATCGTTAAAGCCAATGTGCCACAGCACCTGCACTGGGTGCCCACAAGCTTTGTGCCGTTTGGCAAGGCTGAGGCAGACATGCTGGTAGTCCTTCAAGTCTTTCCTGCCCTCCCTCCAGCTATGTCCTACCATGCTCATCTGGGAGAGAAATGGAAGAGCAGCTCAAACATTTTGCAAATGTTTTCCCTCCCCCTTCACAACTTTATATATGTAAAGGGAAAGATAATAAAAGAAAAGGAAAAGAAAGATTAAGGAAGATCTGCACTGCATAAATGTATGTTGCAACAAAATAAAAATGCTGAGAGATAATCTACGCCAATGTGTTTTTTCCACTTCTTGTACCTTTAGGAAGTTTAAAATAGCACAAGCCTCTTTTCAGCTTGTTTTCCCTCACAGTTAAGCCACATCATGTGCAGTCTGCTTTCTGTTCAGCTGGTGAGTATTTCTCAGTAAGTCATAGTCCATTCTGCTACTTCTGTTTCCTTCTTACTGCTCTGTCCTGCAAAAGAAGAAAATATTTCATTTTCCTTGCTAATTAGCCAGTACCTGGTTTCACATTAATAGCCAAGTACAAGAAAAAGCTCTTAATAAAACATACTCTTTTGAAAAGTGTAAAGAATGAATATAGACTAAAGAAAACCACAAAGCTGGGCACATCTCCATCACAGAACACTTTGTTTGATATAAAGCTCTAAAGCTGGTAATCTCTAACACACCCTCCATATTAATCACGCTGTTTACAGCTCACAATCAGTCCACCCCAAACAGGATTGTTGATTTGGTACAACTTTTTAGAGTGTTTTTGAGTAATGTGTTTCTTGTCCTGCTGATGCTTAGTGTCCTTCCTTCACACAAATCTGCTTTCTTTTGTGGTGGTGTTAGCACAGCTCTTCTGCTTCTTACTGTTGGCCTGAGTAGCTCAAGGGCTCTTCTGATTTTACCAGCCTTTCAAGGTTTTGCTGGGCCATCTCAAAGGTCTATTTTGACCCTGAGCAAGGTGTGGGTCATTTGAAAGAAGTCCTGTCTCACTTAGCTACATTCTTGAAAGTCATTTAGTCTCCAGTTGGGATCCTGTTTTAATTTTTGTATGAATATTATAACAACAGTGATAACTACTTGCCATAGACACAATATACAGTAAAAATACAAGAGAGACGACACCTGAGAAACACTTGAGTTTTCCTCATTGTCACTTGTGTGTGTTATGAAAGAAGCGGCAGGCTGTGACGGCACAGGTGGCCAGGCATCACTCCTGGCATTCAGGAAGTAAGTTTGCAAAATATACTAGTCTTTTTACAAGGCAAAGGATAATTTTTTCTTCTGGCAGCCACTTTTCTCAGTATATCAGTACATCCCAAGCTGTGCCCTCTAGAGTTGAGAGCTGGACCAGCATCATATGCTGACAATATGTGTTATTATTTGAAAAGCATCCAGCCCAACAAAACCCTAATTCAGATTGAAGCTCTGGCATAGTATTAACATAAATAATGGTAATATGCTGTGAATCCCCTTTCCCAAGAGTATATTGGGAAGAGTCATCAAATGCCTGTTATGCTTCCATCTAAGCACTCACAATAAATATCTGCAGGTATGAGTCCCCATTTCCTGGCAGATCCAACCTAATTTACTTTGTTTGAACTGTGGAGGGACATACTGCAGTGCTGCCTATGTACCCTGCTGCTGTTCCTCCCACCTGGGTCCCCTTCTGCTCTCCAGATAAGGTGCCTTGAGCACTAACACCAGAAACAGTATAAAAGGTCAGTGTCCTTACTTCAATTTAACCAACTGAGAAAATAAGATGAAAAAGAGGGGATGAAAAGAAAAGGTGTGCCTGAGCGAAGAGACTTTAATTTCAAGGGGGGTTTTTGAATAACACAGCAGCTGAGAAGAGACCAAATTCTGTCAGAGGTGCCTAACACAGACACTCTGAATGTTGCTTCTCAGTTAGGTGGTTTATCATTTTAATATTTCCCCTCTGGGTGCACTAAATCAAACCAGAGGAATATTATACAGCATCTTGACTCAGCCAGTCTGCTAGATGTGAAGGGCCTCTAGTGGCTGATGGTCTCATTATATTAAAAATAACTCCTAACTCAGGCTTTCAAAGTATTAACATCAGGCATTTTAAGGTGCCACTTTCTCTCTGCCTCTCATTTTTTATACAATCTTAATGAACAAAGAAGCCTTTAGCAGAAGGATACTAAAATGTAGGATGCTGATGCTATTCCATATGTGATAGAGTTATAGGGAAGGTCAGAGACTGAGCCACACCATTTCAGGACACCAGAGTATTTTATACACATGGGTCTCCCTTATTACAATCTTCCTGTATCATTAACATCCCTCACCTGCACTGGAGTTAGAAGACCTTACTTTTCAGAAATGTCCAGAAAATTGTTAGTTGGTTGGTTGTTTTTTTTAACAGCTGATGGATGCCTAAGTGATTCAGCTTATGAGAAATAGGGTAAGAGATTATTTATTTGCACTCTGCAGATGTGGCTAACAGACAGCTGGTGGTAGCACATTATTTCAGTATAGCAGAGAAAGGCAAGCTGTAAGAAGTTTGAAGCTGAAGTTAGCGAAACTCAAACTGGAAATAATGCAGGATTAACAGAAAGAACATTTAAGAACATTAAGCATTTAGAGAGGTAACAAGATACAAAAAATCCCAAGTGGTAGAAAACAACCATCAAGAATGGTCAACTTTCTAAAATAACTTAAACCCAGCAGGTCAAGCAAAAGCTAGTTAGGGCTAAATGAAACATCGCTAGGCAAAATTCTCTGATCTATATTTTTAGGACAGGAGAGACTAAATTACCTTTTCTGGGCTAAAAAAAAATTAAAATGTTTACTATTGTCTGAGATATGAGATCAGTGGTAGGAAGGGAGGAAGAAAATAGGAAAAATTGAAAACACAAGGGACACAAAGCATTGGGGAACTAGCAAAATACAAGCACACAAACTGTAGGTTTATTTATCCAAGAAATGTTTCAGCAGATGAACTGTCATTACTGGAGGGTAGACATTGTTATGTGAAGGGACAGCAACATTCACTTCACTTCGAGACACTTCATAGTATTCATCATCCCAAGATACAAAAGTGAACAAATCTGATGTAAATGCCTTTTAGATTAAAGTGTAGAATTAGAGCTTATCTCTAGCCATTACTATTGACATTATGGGAAATAAGTGCAACTCTCACTCATGATGATCTTACCTGGCAGCTGCTATGGGGCAGCAGTTGAACAAGGCACCCAAAAAGTGTGCAAATAAACCAGACCCAACAAGAAAACAGTAACCATCCCTGAGCCAACAGGCTCTTTCAGGCTAACCTTATTTTAAATGCCCCCCCAGTTGCAAAAGGTTTTTTAGTTAAAAGGTCAAACTAATTTTAACCATTATTTCCTGTTTCTGATCAAATGTTTTGGTCAGGCTGGTTCAGGCCTGGTCTTTTCTTTTTAAAAAGAGAAAGAATTCTGCCGAATACAGTAATTGTTAATAAAAATCAGCATATGCCTCACAGATGAATAAGGTATTATGGTAGCCAAGATGTGAAATCCTGAACGTTTCAGTACAACCTTCTTATTCACAAATACAATTACTTTCCAGAAAACACAAGCAAAACACTCCCAGATATGTTTGGTAAGACTAAATCCATGAGCCCAGACATTTAGGACTCACCTTGCTGTCTGTGTTCAGAGTTCAGAGTACAAACATGAAGTATATATATGTTTATACATATTTTAATAAATGCTGGTTTCCACTCTGGAAGCCCTGCTGTCCTGACATTTTTGTCATTTCAGCTTAGGTTTTTTGTACTTTTCTCTGCATGTCTGCTGAATTAACCATGTCCTTTATGGAAACTAAATTACAATCATGGATCTTAGTGGGAGTGACAGTTATTGGCAGAGGATGGGGGATATAATAACTCTCTACCTATTTCTGAGATTTTAAATGGCTGATGGCTGCTAAGTGCCCTGTTACAGCAAGTCACTCTGGGCTATTTTAATCACCTGCAAATGCAAGGAAAAGCATGTCTTGTAATAGTCTGCTTTCAGGGGAATTGACGTTGAACCTTTAAATTGATTTAAGAACAAAGCAGAGAGCTATCTGGTGCCATCACGTTGTAGGTCACTGTCAGTCCTGGCTAGCAGAGGGTAGCAAGCTGACTTTATAAGCCAGCATAAAACACATCTTTACCTATAAGAGATTGAGCTGTGGGTGAATATCTTTCCAAAACCAGGATTCAGGTTACAGCTGTTCAGCTCCTTAGTTATGATTATTGGAGAGGTTGAATGGTAAGTCAGTAGTGCAGCAGCAAGTAAGCTAGCAAACACCAAAGGGATCTGCAGCTACATCTTTGCGACAGACCTAACTAGGCTAGGGCATGGGCTTGAGTATGGAAATGGGGTCTGGCCACCCCAAGTGCATAGTATTATCATGCTCCCCAGGACAGCCAACCTGCACTGCTAAGGCAGTGCCCAGGCACAGCCCCAGGAAGGCATACGACAAGGACCCTTAACAAAAGACTGTATACATGTTATGGGTTTGTGTGGCGCGGTTTTCTTTGGTGGTGGGGGAGGGGGCTGCAGAGGTGGCTCCTGTAAGAAGCTACTAGAAGCTCCCCTGGCTCCAAGTCGGACCCCCCCTGGCCCAGGCCGACCCCATCAGTGACGGTGGGAGAACATATTTAAGAAGGGGAACTGGCAGTGTGGGGGTTGGAACGCGAGAGGAACACCTCTGCTGATACTGAGGTCAGTGAAGAAGGAGGGGGAGGAGGGGCGCCTGAGGAGGCTGATGGCCCTGCAGCCCGTGGTGAGGCAGCAGGTTGTCCCCCTGCAGCCCATGGGGGTGAACGTGGGAGCGGAGGCTTCCGAAGATGGCTGTGACT
>VYZV01025183.1:17013-36603 GCA_013401275.1 Pandion haliaetus | reverse complement strand
GGTGGAGCAGGGGACGAGTGAGGAATCTTCCCCCTGAGGAAAGAAGCAGCAACGACGATGTGTGGCGAGCTGACTCAACCCCCATCCCCTGTTCCCCTGCGCCGCCGGGGGGAGGAGGTAGAAATCATCGGGAGTGGAACTGAGCCGGGAAGGCAGGAGGGGTGGGGGGAGGTTGTTCTGATGTTTGGTTTCCCTTCCTAATACCCTTGTTTTGTTTTTGTTTTGATTTGTAGTAAATTAAATTGATTTTGTTTTTTTTCCCAAGTTGAGCCTGTCTTTTGCCCGTGACCATAAGTGGGGAGTGATCCCTTCCAGTCCTTGTCTCAACCCACAAGCCTGCCTTTGGATTTTCTCCTCATCCCAACGTGGCCAGGGGAGGGGGTGGGGGGTGAGTGAGCGGCTTCGTGGTGCTTTGTTACTGGCTGGGCTGAAACCAAAACCACGACAATGCAGAAGGCCATGTGGTTTCGCTGATAGGGTGGGATTTTTTCAGTATAAAGATCCCATCTAAACTCCAGATGTTATCTCCATGTTCATCTGTGGAACATTGCCACAGACACAGCCAACTGTGTGTGTGTGCCTCTTCATTGTCCTCAATATGGCCCAGGATCACCCCAAGTGGGGAATTCTCTAGTGTTTGCCACTTACTGCCCTAATGTGAGAAGGCAACATTAAGAAAGAGGATTTTTTTTTTTCCAATTAAACTATTGAAAATATCACTGTGAAAATTGTGCAAGGTGTTTCCCTCCCTCTGCCCTACCTCCCAGACAAAAAAAAAACCAAAACCAAAACCAAATTGGACTGAATCAACTGAAAAAATAAGATGGAATGAGTGAAGGGAAAGCAGTAATTTCCACACGTGGAAATAGGAGCAACCAAGAGCACTAGCTTATGAAATGGAACAACTGACTGTGCTGCACTTCTGTGAAAGAGTATCCAGAGCATGAAGAATATCAAACAATTAAAGCCACCATAGAAAAAAGAGCAATACTTTGAAAAATGGGATCAGATAAAACATGAAATCTAGAGCATGGCTGGGGAGACATACCACACAGTCCTCCCATTGCATGCCATGCTTGCAAAGCTTTGGTTGCAGTCCTGACATAATGATCCTGCTTCTGGGCAAATTGGAAAGTATCAAGAGGAGTCCAGGCAACAAATACAGTCTGAAGAAGTCTAGAAATTGTGTGAGGAAAGACAAATAAAATTGTGTTCATTTAATCAAGAAGAGACTGGGAGGCAATACATCATTCTTCAAATATCTGAAAAGGAGGAAAGTAAGAAATTCTTCTCTGTATTTACCAGAAATGGAGTTGGGAATGATGAGCTTATACTGAAGCAAAGTTTCAACCATGAGGAAAACCTCAAAGAGAAAGGCTAGTTAAGCATTAGCAATATCTCTCTGTGAATAGGATGGACAGTAACCTGCAAGGGATAATCTTGGTGCCATTGATGGACTTCCTAATTGCAACTGGTTCCAGTTCAATGTTACCAACTACAGCTCTGCCATAATGCAAAAGTTTGAAGTGGGCCCTGCAGATGGTACCAAGAATGCATATACAATAAGTGTGGCACTATTTACCTCCTTGAACCTTAATTTCACACTTAGGAGCTATTTACAGCTTTCCATAACCTAGACCAGGGAAAAAGATGTCTCTGTTTCTCAGGAGGGTGGCTCACCAGCTGAGGCTGGAAGGGGAGAGTTGCTAAGGCACAGTGTTCAACCAGGATTGCTCTTGTCACAGAGTGGAGGGTGCTGTGAAAGATGAGAAGTCACTGGCCACCCTTTCAGTCCCTGGTCTTCAGGCTAAAATGCCCATTTCAGTGATTTTCATGCTACAGATATGTTTGCTGGAACCAGAAAATGAAGCTATGGATGTTTTTTTGCTTGGTCTCATATTAGGATATGAGGAGGAAAGAACATCATTTCGTACTTGCTGTTGGTAGTCAGCCACTTTTTTTGTTTTTATTTCCCCTCTCCCCCCCCCATTTTTCTCTGTTGGTTTATTCCTTAGCATTATAATCTGTTGCTGAAATGAGATGTTTTCCTCAGTGCTGTACCCCTAAGACCTTAGAGCTTGGAAGACTGCTTATTAAAGTGAGTCTTTATCACTGTCAAGGTTTTTGAAGCTTGAAGAAACTTACTCCATTTTCCCGTTACCCTGAAGAAAGGCATACACAAAAGGAACAACTGGGGCCACACAGCTGAAATACCTTCTCCAAGATGAAGGGAGATCAAACTATATATCACAATTTGTTATAGAATATGAGAAGATCTGTCTTTGTCATAATTTAAAATCATAGCCACTTTGTCACCTTATTAAAACCTAAGAAAAACAAAACACAATCAGGGCAGTCTTCAAATGTTCCATTGAAATCTCTGTCCAGCAAAAGCGAATAACACCCTTTTGTCCAATATTTCTTTGTACGTTTCCATAAGATGGGGAGATAAAAGTTTTATTTATGTCTTTCAGCAGCACAACAAACATGTACCATCTGTAGATGTAAATGTAGGGAAGCCTGGGGAATATGCAAACTTCAATTCAGGGTGAATTAATGGAAGCTCATTTTAATATCACTGGCTCTTCTCTATACACTGAGCAAAACCAAAGAATGTCTGGCATACTTATTCTGCCCACTACTTGCAGAAGTGCTCCTGCAAGGTGTCAGAATTTATTTAGACATCTGGGATCAGGGCAAAGGGCTCGTGATCTGCACCAGACAGATGCAATTGTTATTCCAGTTCCCAGGCAACAGAAGCAAACCTAAATCTGATGAGGAATCTGGGTCATTGCTGGCTTTAGTAAAAAAAATCCCGAAGGAAACAAAAAACCTGAATATTTCATATTCTCTAATTGTGTTTCATCATAGTTGCCAATGACTTCAAAGTAATCGGAGACTTGGAAGCTGCTTCTGAATAAAAAGCTGAGCCATTACAAGCCAGAGCTCTGCATCCGGAGTCCATCTTCTATCAGCAAAGCCATGAATTCCTCTGGGGTCATTTTCCCTGTAGGGAGCTTGTCCTTGCAAATTAAGCTCAGACATAGATATGTACAACAATTAGCAAAGTTCTTTAAGGAGAAAAAAAAGAAACTTTCCTCATGAAAGCTGCAGATCAGCTTGCTAAGTGTATACCATGAGGGTATAATGTCAGAAAGGAGGTCTGGGGTTTGCATCCTGGGTGTTCTATCAGGAAGGACAGGGACCAGTAAAACAGCCAGTTCCCACCATTAGAAAAGGGACTAACAGTAGAGACAGCACTGATGATCACACCTGGATGACTTGGGGAGGTAACTAACTGCAAAAGATGATTTAGCTTTCCTTTGTAAGCTGGTTAGCATTGTGAAAAAGCCTGTGAAAGGCTGGTATTTGGCAAGACCAGGGTGCTGAGGAATGTTAGAAACAGGAATTGGGAGAGAGCGGAGGTGCAGGAAGGTTCCTGTGCTCAAGAGGCCTGTTGCCATTGGAGGGCCTCAGAAGAAGCATCAAGTGTTGCAAGTCCAAAAAAAGGGTTATTGTGGAGAATTGCAGTGTTTGAAAGGGTTAGAGCAGCATATGCGTTCTACCCTTTAATTTTCCAGTTAGACCCCTTTAATAACCAGCCTATTTTTTGAAATAGATCAGGGTTCAGAACCTTCTACTGAATCTTCCCCTGATGATTTGTCTATTTTTCAATTACGTAATAGAGGTTTAATTAAGGAGCTTACTAATTCTGCTAAATGAAACATAATGCATGACTAAAGTACACTGCATCTTGTGTTTTAAGCAGATAATGAAGCCTTCCATACCTAACCAATTAATACCATTCAGGTAGACTGGCTTTTCCCAACCAAATGTTTTTGTTTTGGGAGACCTTCTATTCCATACAGGGAGAGCATTATGGATGCAACCCTTTGACATCTCTTACTCTGGGACATAAATTATTATGCACTATAGAAGTCTGGCTTAATACTGAACTAAATTCAACAGAATAATGGTATCATAATAAAAACTAAGTTTCCTTCTTCTCTCCCCTTACTTGTTTATTGCATGCAGGCGGCATGCTTTGCTATGTACAAGTTTAGGTGAGGAAGCCCCTTTTTTCTTCCCTTCAGCTTTAGTCTGCCCTGTCTTTGAAGTAAACATTGGTCTGCCTGATCCTAAAAACCCTGAAGTGATGTTCAGGGTTTAAAGTTTGTACTTGAACAAATTTCAACAACACAGAAGGGGCCGAAACACCAAATTCTGAGGTAGGTATGGATCCAGTCTGAAGCTGGGGATTATTTATATGTGACTTTTTATGAGGTGAACTGGAAGTGAGATATCAGACAAATGCTGCCAGGCATGCAAGCTGCTACTCAAACCACTACTATCCCGAGGATAAAATTACTGCCTGAAACAGGACCAAGACTTTTCTTACGACTTGTTCCTGCACAAGAACCATAAAATGTGGATGTGAGAAGGCTGGCCAGGTGGTGGCACAGAGCCTGGCATGACCGAGTGGGAAGGCACCCCAAGGATCAGCACATAAAGGGCTGATGCTTTCACTAGCTGCTGTCACTGGGTCCTTAGATGGTCTCTGCACATGTCCAATCTCTCCTTTTGGGGAAATATCCATTGGAAAGCCACAAACTTCCATTTCACCCCTGGGCCTGTGAAACTGGTCCTCGATGATACAATTGTCATTTTTGTGAGGAAGTGCTGAGAACAGCAAAAATCGATGCCAAGCACTATCAGTAACACTGGGAGTGTGTAAACCCCCATCCACAGGACCTCGAATGTTCACAAGTTGTAAAATCCTATTTGGAGCATGCGCTGTATCTGGCAACAAAAAAACCCCACACAACTGCTTTGCAGTAACACTCTTTTGTTAGACACCAACCTTCTTTGGTTACATATCTTCTGATCTACATGCAGCTTCAAAATCCCTCTTCTCCTTGTGCTCTCCTGCTAACTGCTGCCTCAGATGCTTGCCAGTTTCAACAAGTGACCTGAAAGGTAAGTGCTCCTCTCTAATCTCTGCCTCTTTCATCTCTCCGAAACATTTATTGCTGCATCCCCCTGCACCATGTGGAGTACAAACCTGGCACCATACCCCACCTGAATGGCAGATTTAGTTGTCCTCCCTGTGGCTGCTTAGCTCT
Organism: Pandion haliaetus; assembly: GCA_013401275.1. Taxonomy (NCBI): domain Eukaryota; kingdom Metazoa; phylum Chordata; class Aves; order Accipitriformes; family Pandionidae; genus Pandion; species Pandion haliaetus. Next base: position 31,480 of record VYZV01025183.1, on the reverse strand, counting down.
GCAAAGGAGAGAGTTTGGAGCAGTTCTGCACAAGATTTTCAGCTAATGAGGGCACTTGAATGCTGCATGTGATGGGTCCTCTCCCAGCTTGTGATCAAAATGCTTAAATCATTTTAGGCTTGCTGAAAAAAATTTAGCTATACCTGCCACTTTCATTAACTTGTGAAGATAACACAAGCATCATGATGTAAGATTACAAAAACAACAATGAAACTTGACATTCTAGTTATGCCTGAACTGTTGTATGGTACATGACATATATTGGTAGGAGAAATAGCTTGATTTGGAGGCTGGTTTTAGTAAGTCTGCTTACAGTAAGAGGCAATTCCTGAAAGAGTCTTTGTATCAGAAAGGTCAGGGAAAGATTCTGAATGTATCCATGTCTCTTTCTTGTATAGCTTCAACTACAATATAAATGAATGGAATAAAGTTTTCTATTAAATTAATGATTCAAAATGTAAGTTGTCTAATGCACAGGAAGAGCAATATAAAGACAAAGTACTAGCCTGGTACTTGGGAGGTAAGGTTTCATGCTCTTGGTTTGCTACATGCTTCATTTCTACAGTTAGGTAAGTCACAATCAGTGTTGCCTTTGCAAACAAAAAGAAAAAAGAATGAATGAAACATCACTATCTTTGGTGTTGTTTGGTTGTTGTTTTTTTTTTTTTTATTTTAAAATACACTAAAAGGCATTAATTGCTCAGGACACAGCAGCATATGCAGTTCAAAAATACGAGTTTATTCTATGCAGCCTAGAAGTACCAGTATTAATGCTTTAACTGATTGTCCATGTAGGAAAAGTATGAGCTCCCTCCCAGTTACCTTGTGGTGAGAGCACTGCAAATTCACACCATAGCTAACATCTTAAAAATGGTTTTGTAGCAAAACCCTCATCTGTTGTTGCAACGAGGATAGAAAAATGCGTGGTCTTAAACAGTTTCTCCTGCAATAACAGGAAATGCTGCCAGCTTACCGTATTTGTATCCTGCTGTCTGCCTTGAACAAAAAAAAAATTAGGAGGAATCTGAACATTGAAGTAGAGAGGAAGCGGATTCCCAATTAAGAGGGAAACTGCTCTTGTTTGGGCTCTTACTTCCATGCCAAACAAAATGTGGTGTTAGCACTCTTCCTCTGGGAAGTCCAAACTCTGATTTAGGATTTGAGTTCAGCCTCTCCTAGTCACATGCATCTTCCCACCTGTACCTTTCACTTTCTGCCTCTGTAATAACTTCCAGTGGCTGCAAACAGCTGGTCACCAGCAAAGATACAGAATTGAGTAATCTCTATATTTGGCTGTCTTATAAGAGGTCTAAAATAAAAACCTTTCAGTTAAATGTCCTCTGTTGACTATCAAATAAAACCTAAACCTGTCATCTGAACTTTAAGAAGAAAATCTTAATTCTATAGGCATTCTAGGAAGCACAATTTCATGTGAGGATTGCTTGGTCTCAGTCACCTATACCTGGATAAAGTATGAGGTATACTTCAGCATAACTTTGGGCAGTTTTAAGATGAATACTCCAGGAGCTAGATTAGGTTTCATGGGGACAAAAGTAATTTATGAGGAGATAATTTTCTACCTGACATCTTTTTTATATTCAACTCTGATTTTCAGGTAAAGGGCAATATGCATTGTACCAGATGTTTCTAATCCTGGCTATTCAGAACAGGAGGGAGCTTATTTTGAGGATGCCTCTTGGTGAGCAGGAAAAAGAACTACTGAAGCCTATCTGAGAAGTCCAGACAAATGGACATAGATTTCAGACTGGGAGACAATCTTCTCTTGGCAGCTTCTAGCAAGCAGAATACAAATGGAGTCTGGTCCTAAAGTCAGTTACTTTAAATTCTATTCAGGACTGTAACATACCTTTGTTTTCTTTTCTTTCTTAAATTTTGAACACACGATATTGCTGAAGGATTAAAAAAAAAACCAGAACATTTGAATAATAATAATATTTGACAAAATTTTCACAATTGCCAATCCTCAAATACAAGAAATAAAAAACATTTTCCCTGCTTCATAATAGTTAACAAGAAAGTTGCATTAAGCACACCTGGGGGCTGTCATCACAACCTGGAGCAATAGGGTGAAGGATCCCTGAACAAGGCAAGAGGCAGGAAGGGAAGCACTCGAGTTAAAACAGAAAGCTCAGCGTATTGCTATTTCCTCCCTGAAAAGATGAGCTGGTGCAAAAGCAGTGAATCAAAGTCTGTAACATGGAGATGTCTTCTGAAGCAGGGAGCAAACCAAGCCTCCTCACCTGAGTGAAAGCTGTTCTATACAAAGTGACAGCTATTCCTGCCATCCATGGGGACCTGGACAAGCTCAAGAAGTGAGCCCATGTGAACTTCATCAGGTTCAATAAGGCCAAGTGCAAGATCCTGCACATGGGTTGGGGGCAACTCCCAGTATCAATACAGGCTAGGCAATGAATGAATTGAGAGCAGCCCTGCAGAGAAGGACTTGGGGGTACTGGTGGATGAAAAGCTGGACATGAGCCAGCAATGTGTGCTTGTACACAGAAAGCCAGCTGTGCCCTAGGCTACATCAAAAGAAGCATGGCCAGCAGGTCGAGGGAGGTGATTCTGCCCCTCTACTCCGCTCTGGTGAGACCCCACCTGGAGTATTGTGTCTAGCACTGGGGTCCTCAGCACAGGAAAGACTTGGACCTGTGGGAGCGGGTACAGAGGAGGGCCACAAAGATGATCAGAGGGCTGGAACACCTCTCATATGAGGACAGGCTGAGAGAGTTGGGATTGTTCAGCCTGGAGAAGAGAAAGCTCCAAGGAGACCTTATCGTGGCCTTTCAGTAATTAAAGAGGGTTTATAAGAAAGATAGGGACAGATTTTTTAGTAGGGCCTGTATTGATAGGACAAGGGGTAATGGTTTTAAACTGAAAAAAGGTAGATTCAGACTAGACAGAAAGAAGAAATTTTTTACAATGAGGGGGGTGAAACACTGTAACAGGCTTCTCAGAGAGGTTGTAGATGCCCCATCCCTGGAAACGTTCAAGGTCAGGCTGGATGGGGCTTTGAGCAACCTGATCAAGTTGAAGATGTCCCTGCTCATTGCAGGGGGGTTGGACTAGATGACCTTTAATGGTCCCTTCCAACCTAAACCATTCTATGATTCTGTGCCCACTACTATCCTGCCAATTAAAAAAATTGTCCTTAGACATCATCATCCATAGATAATAAATCATGATGCTACACAGTGCAAGACTGACACTGGCTCTGTTGCTCTCAAGCATTCTGGGGAAACTCTCTCAATTCTATTGCCAATATGGCAATACTGATGATAGAACAAAACCAGCACTGCAGCACTGCTCAAACCCAGATTTGTATTTCTGTCACAGTAATATTCATTGGTTTCAAGCCTCTAGGCTCATCCTTGAGAATGGAGAGTGCAGCTTGTTACAAGTACCATACTGCAGAGCGGACTAATAGCTAGGTTTCTGGCTGCTGGCAGCTAGGCTTTTGGAAGAAGGCAGCAGATAAACCAGTTTTGAGACATATAAACCTCCTGCTAGGTGCTGCTTGTAGTTTAGAAGTCTGCTTCCTTCTCTAATTGAAAAACATTAATTTTGCTAATTGACAAACATATAAATTGCCCTTTATAGTCTGTATATAGAGTTGCTACATCAGATGCAGTCTGGTAGGTAAGTTTATGTTATTGCTAGACATTATATCTGTTCTGTAGTTAAATAAGACTATTTATGCCTGAGTGAATAAACTTATTTTATTAAAAGTCAAAGTTTTAATTTCAAAAGACAAGTTTGCATGTTTCAGCAGGCAATCATCAGAGAAACACAGCTGAGCCTGGCAAGCCCGGAGACAGCACCTGCCTGAGCAGCCTCCTAAAGCCAATGTTCTGTGGCAACTGACCAGGCATGCCTGTATTTAAAGTCCTTAACTTTAATGCTTGCACAGAAAATTCCTTGAACTGAATTGGGTTCCTGTAGTTAAAAGAGAATTGACTGCTGTACAGAGAGAACACAGATTAGCTGTGCTGTACATATTGTAATTCTGTAGCTTCTTCTAAACTGCCTTTTCTTGCTGCAAATGACATCAGAAAGGGATTTCTGTTCCTTCTTCCTTAATAAGGCAAGCTATAGTCTTTAGCAATAAGACATTGGTTCTGCTTTAGCCTGTTTTATGCCTTATTTCTGTGGAACAGCAAGCTGCTGGACATCAGCAGCAGCCTTGCAATGTAGGGTGAATGCTGTTAACAGGAGGGTGACTGGCTGCTGCAAAGTGCTCTTTGTGCTATTGGGCTTTCATTGCTTCCAATTGTAATTAATAGCAGATAAAATTGGGAAGGAAAGAGCTGAGTAAACAAGCTGGAAAATGTTATTTTTAAATGCATATATTAAACAATGTGACGCCTGGTAAGGAACAAACTGTACTATTCATATTGCTGCATATCTTGCAACAACAGGTTCCCATGTCATTGTCCAAATGATTGCCTGCTAAAAATAGTCTCTCTTCTGCCTTAGCTTTCTTATAACACAAAGGATGTTTTCTCTACTTTTGCTTTTCCCCTTCTGCCACTGATGCAGCAGGAATTTTCCTTCAGAGGTGTGCCATCTGGAGTGGATCTGTGCCAGCTGCATCAGGTGCATAGGGAGGGAAAGAAAGGGGTGGCAGTTCCCAGAAGGTCCTGGCAAGTGGGGCCTGCTCTGCTCAGCCTCCCAGAGAGGATGGGCTTCCCAATGGGTCTGTCATGCTGGGATCAGCAGAGGTCTTTTAAAATGTCATCACTTTTGCTGCTATGTTTTTGATAAAAACACAAAAAAATCAGGGTACTGGAGTTTTGATTAGTTTGAGGCAAAACATGGGATTCAATAGCTCACCGAAACTGGTCTCCCAAAAGCAGATGTTTATGCTCCAGACCTCATTCTGCAATAAATAGGATTGCACATGTCAAATTGTGATCATCTTCTCAGATAGCACTGGTTTAATAATGTGTATTAAGGTTGTTCTGTGTTTTGATGAGCAAGGGATATTGCATGAACATTTCAAGTGTATGTTAATCAATGTTTTTCAAAGTGCTGAGGGACAGAGGTAAAAAAAAAACCAGTTAAAGTGATTAAGTATAGGGCTAGTTGTAACTGCTGTGATTGTATTGGGCCTACGTTGAAAGGGAACCCCTTAGCAATGCTACCTATTCCAGTTTCACTTGGATAGTCAGGACATGGGGTCCCTAAATCCACTGCCCCTCTCTAGAAAACTACTTCTGATACTTTCCCCAGTTTATCTGTGTCCAGACTCCGGGCAGCCCCAGCCAGCACGCTGCACCCATGTACTGAGCAGCGGCTGTGCAGCAAGTGCTGAATGCCGTTTTCCCCTCTTGCTTAAAACGAAGTTTTGGGTTTTTTTCAACAGTAGTATCCTACCGTGAGAGACTGAAAGAGTTAATGTCTCAAACATTGTGGCATGGCGAGTTCTGCTTAAAGAGGAACTCTGCATAACAAGGAACCCTGCATAGCCAGGAACCGCAGGTGAAAAGAAGCCGATCAGCACAGGACATCAGCAACAGGACGGGGAGGCCGTGCCGGAGGGTGCGCAGCTCCCTGTTCTGATAACGCCGTTCTGATACGCTGAGCAGGGCAGCTCACCGTGCGTGGAAGAAGATCAATCAGTGGTCATGTCTGCAGGGAAGGGGAAGTTACTCCCCAAACCACCCCCAAGCCCACCGACCCACTCCCCAAAGGCTCACAAACCGCTCATGACACTTAATTAGCCTAATGAGTTCGAGTGCCCGCCCGGAGCGGCAACGATGTTAAAAGAACACAAAGGGCAGCCCCAGGTGCACACACCCTCTGGACCTGGACCCCTCGGCTGACTGGACGAACGCTGGACCCAGTGAGAGAAGGAGTTAAAGAAATCCTGGTAGGAAAAGCATTACTTAGTGACTGGGTGATTGCTGTGCATACCAAAGAATTAAGTTGGTAGATAAGGCTTAGCATCTTGCTAACAGCTATGCAAACTAACCGAAGTAGAAAGTCTTGCAACTCTTTAGGAAAGATAGTTCTTGATGGAATTAGGAAGTTGTCTTAAAGAATCAGATGAAACCGGCCCTGCGGCCAAAGAAGAACTGAGTCTGCGCAGGAACAAAGGTTAACTAGCGGTGACGAAGAGGAGTCATCTGCCTTCATCCCCACGACCCCCGGCGACCACCACAAGTAGGCACCGCGCAAGCGCAGTCAGAAGGAACCTATGAAAATGACTCCTTGAAACCAATTTCAATACGAAGCGGGGATAGGTGATGCATATGTATAGGTGTATTGGGAAATCTTATGTATATGTAACACTTGGCTGTATAAATTTGAAGCAAGTTGCCGCACTGGGTGCGCACGACTTTGGTGGGACTACCCTTCCCCCCCCGCCGTGCCGCCCGGCGCCGAATGAACATACCTACTTTACAATCTTATAGATTGTGGAGTCTGTTTTCCGCACGTCATCAGGACCGGTGAAATCTTTCTCTTTTCTCTCCCTGTCTCTCTCTCCCTTTGTTTTTTTTTCCCGTAATCCCTACACCTCACCCCTTTAGACATAAACCGCTGACCGAGTCTGGGACTAGGAGTGGATCCAGCCGTCCCTGGGCTCCTTTCTGAGGAGTCTAGAAAGCAAGGGGGTCTGCTCTGAGCCTCCTGACCCAACGGGAGGGCTCTCCTTCCCTGAACTGATGTATACGGTTACCACGGGTTACACGGTTTCCTGAGGTAGCTCCATGCCAATTCCTGTTGAGAGAAATCCCGCCACCTGCTGTTATGCCTCCCAAGTTCGGTTTGCTTCTGCCATGAATAAAATGTTTAACTGGTCATTTGGTGTCATTTAGCCCGAGGGGATTCCGAATTCAACACGACTCCCTGGTCTGTCCAGTTACAGACACCTACTGTAACTCTGGTTTAGTACTGCTGAGTATTTCATGATAGACCAGCAGACTTCAGGGATGTTTGAAAAGACTGAACTCAACGCTGACAGTCTTTAATGCTCTGCTTTGAATTGTGGGCAGTGCAAGGGAGCAGCTGCCCGATGCTAGCAGGTAGGCTGCCTTTCTGTGCCAGTGAAGGACAGAAATATCTCTTCCTGCTTCTACTGAGAATTTGGTATTTACGAAAAATGGCACATCTTAAAGGGACTTGAACAGTGTGGCTCTGACTTGAAAATACTAAAAAGGGAAAAGAGGAAAATAAGTGCTTTTATACATAAATAAAGTGTATGCTGTTACATACTGCAAGAAAAAAAACACCTCTGTATCTTGAATGAATAAGCTGAAATCAGAAACTGATGTAATCTATACAACTTGGAACTAATGATTAATAAATGCATGCAATGGCTTTATATTTTGAAAGTCAATATGTGCATTTAAAACTATACAACCAGCTATGTCTTAATAGGGCTATTAATCTTTTCCACCTCACTTGTGGGATCTAAGTGTATGATTTGAATGTAAATATTTGTCACTAAGCTCCTCTTTCAGAAGTCTGAAATTCTGAAACACTTAGATAATTGCCCATAAACAATGATGTGGCAAGTCAGATACAATATGAGTTTAATAGAGCTGATATTAAGAAAAACAACCTTGTACAGACATACTTACAATGACTTACTGGTATCTTACCTGAATGGAAAAGAATAATCGATTAGCTTCCAGATAAATAGCTGCTCTGTTTTCTTCCCCTTTGGTTTTAGAAGATACTAGAACAATGTGATAAGAACTTTTTGATTAAAAATTAATGTTTATTTTTGTCCTCGTTTCAGCTGGGATAGAGTTAATTTTCTTTCTAGTAGCTGCTATAGTGTTATATTTTGGATTTAGTATGAGAATAATGTTGATAACACTGATGTTTTCAGTTGTTGCTAAGTAGCGTTTATACTAAGACAAAGATATTTCAGCTTCTTGTGCCCAGCAAGCAAGGGGCACAAGAAGCTGGGAGGGGACACAGCCCCAGCAGCTGACCCAAACTGGCCAAAGGAATATTCCATACCATGTGATGTTGTGCCTAGTATATAAACTGGGTGCAGTTGGCTGGGCATGGGGGAGTGTGGATCACTGCTTGGGAACTCACTGCACTTAAGTTGGCGAGTGGCGATCAATTGCATTGTGTGTCACTTCTTTTGTGTATTCCAATTCTTTTATTATTATTATTGTCATTTTAAAATTATTATTATCATTATTATGTTCTTTCTTTCTGTCCTATTAAACTGTCTTTATCTCAGCCCACAAGCTTTACTTTTTTTTCCAATCTCTCCATCCCACTGGGTGGGGGGAAGTGAGTTTTAGTGTTTAACTTCTTTAAAACTCGCGAAGAGATGCTGTTACCTACTGCGGCTATAGTTTATGTTTATAAGAGTACGGGTCTGAGTGATGAGTATGAAAGTGTGGAAGACTGCTCTAAAGTTGAGGAGACTATGAAAAAATGAAACGTACATAGTAATTATTTGTAGTACCCTGCTTTTCTGTATATTTTCTCCCAAATGTGAGAAAAGTTTAGGGCATGGGGCTGGGAGGGGTCAGTGGTAACTGACTCTTCAGGGGATAGGACTGGAATCTCTCTCCTACCTCTGGGAGGCTCTGCCTCCAAAAAAAATATTCAGTTGTGAAAATTATAGATGTTAAGGAGATAATTACATTGCATGCTAAGAATTCCTTGGGAACTCCTTCATTTTCAAAGGCTTTCTCACTTAAAGATTCTCTGTCATAGAACAATTTTAAATGAAAGGTGATTACACTTGAAAGCTCATGTGTCTCCAGAATGATATCTATTTATGAGGGTTGGAAATTCCCCTTGTAACAGCAACGTGTAGACTGTAGCAGTAGCCATATTACTTAGTAAGTGTCGTGGTTTCAGCCCAGCCGGTAACAAAGCACCACGCAGCCACTCGCTCACTCCTCCCTGCCCCCCTCCAGTGGGATAGGGAGGAGGATCAGAAAGGAGAAAAGAAAAAAACCAGAACCTCATGGGTTGAGGTAAGGACAGTTTACTGGGACAACACAAGGAGAGAACTTACAACAACAACAATGGTACTAATAAAAGAATGTACAAAACGAGTGATGCGCAGTGCAAGTGCTCACCACCCGGAACCCAAAACTCCACCACTTCCCCCACCGAGAGCCAAGAGCTCCCCCCAGCCCACTCCGCATTTATATACTGAGCATGGTATCACATGGTATGGAATAGCTCCTTGGCTAGCTCAGGTCAGCTGTCCTGGCTGTGCTCCCTCCCTGGTTCCTGTGAAAATTAACTCTATCCCAACTGAACCCAGGACAGTAAAGCAACCTCTAAATAAATGATCACCAATCCAGTGCTGCGCTTTCTAACACAAACACAGTATCCTTAATGTGGCATTACTGCTGAGACATCTCCCAGCAAATATGGGCTTGCTTTGGATTTTGAGTGTTATTTGCAGAGAAAGTACTAGTGATTCTCACAGTGGGTGAATCCTTTGCCTGGGGCCATTCTTGCTAAACACTGTCTGCTCTGAGTATGTCTTCTTAGTATTAATGAGTTTTTCCACAAGTAGATGGAAGTGATTGATGCCTTGAATAAAGGCATGAGAAGGAAAACTTCACTGTATCGTTGTAGTGATGAGCTTTTGAATGCTTGAATAACTTCAAAATTTTGGTATGTACTAGTAAGATAAGAAAACCTTGACCCTTGTCAATTGTATGTGGTAAAGGCACCAACAAACAGGAGGCCTTGGGGCCTGGTGTGCATCAACACACAAGAAGCCCTGGGCCCTGATGATAACCTTTGAGTTCTGCTGAGGTTTTGTAATTAAAACTTGCCAAAGCCAGCTAACTAGGAAAAACAGATGACCCACACTGCACATGTCCAAAGGGCAGACACTGTGTAAATGATAACATGAATATGTATATAACCAGAAAAATATAAATTTTGTTTCCTGTAGGTAACGGTGTGCACAATAGGTGGAGTGATCCCCCATGCACCCAGTGCTGTAATAAAGAATGCATGCTTTCAAAAACTCCAAAATCAAGTCTTAGACAGTTTCTTTGACTGACTTTTTGGGTAACATGGTGGCCCGCAGATATACAGTTTAAAATTGAACTGCAAGTTGCTTTACTACAAAGTATGAGCACTTCTTGCTAGTCAGACTTATGGGAACATTTCTCTGATACTTTTTGATAAGCACTATCTCATGAACTAAACCCTTTAGGAAAAGTAGTTTATCTCTCATAAAACATATTCTTTAATATCTGTGAAAGGTGGAACCTGGAAATATTTAGTAGGTGTCACTGCTTTGTTTTTAATCTCCTATTGGTCTTCTCTTGCCCTTTTTGATTTCCATGTACCTCCATCTGTGCAGTGTCTTCTTGATGCCAATATCTTTCAGGCAAATATTGTGTCAGGTCCTCAAAATCTTGCATGGTTTTTTTTTTCTCCTGGTATATCTTAAGCCCTTTGAGATCTATTTGGGCACTAAATGTGTTCAGACAGACAGATATTCAAACTAGAACTAGGGCTTAGCCCTGCTACTAACTTTTGTGTATTAGAGATAAAGATAAGTATAGTCAATTATGAGCTAAAATTGCACCTGTAACACCAAGCTACAATTTCTAACACTGCTGATTGTAAAAACTTCCTTTAATCTTTCCTCAGGGTCCACATAAACATTACTGGCTAAGAAAAGAAGGTAAATCATTATATTGCTTTGGCTTCCATCAGTCACAGTTCACATAATTCATGTAAGGAGATGGATAATATCAGTTGAGCTGTTTGGAGGCATTGAAATTAAAGAAATATCTGACCTGTGGGCACTGGCACTATTGATTACATGAGCCTGAGCCCTTTGTTGAGGATAGAAGTATACCTTCACCGCTCAGACCTGCTAGTCAAGTGGCTAGAAGGAAGTGATGTGCTTGTTGGAGGAACATGCTGTGTTCTGCCTCTCAATGCAATGTTCCTCTCAAATGTAAAGAGGCAGAGCTGAGAAAAAGTTGGACCCAAGGCATGGACTTGAATTCAGGTGGTTGAAGATGGGTGATTTGACTGCTGCCATTGGAAGTTTTTTGCATTTTGAGGAAGCCAGAAGGCCTTGCTCCAGTCCTGAACTGATGAGTTGTTCATGTGCCTGTGCTTCACAGCAAGGAGAAGCATTGGGTCCTATTTCAGAAACAGGCATCTGAAAATATTCAAGCTTTGCTTAAACTGCCTGCCTTCCTCTGCTATTTCCAGGCACCAGAGAGGGAGAATGGACTCTGGCTTTTTTACTCAAAGGAAAGTGTTGAGAAAGAGAAACCTCCGGTATACTTATCCTGAAAGGGCCTGCACTTCCTGATAAGCTGGAGAAGGGGAGGGTGGGCTGACACAGGTGTGCTCAACATCTGTTTGGATTGACAGAAAAAAAATACATATTCCTCCCATGGATGAGAGAATGATTTGCTTATGTTTGCAGTTCTGGCTTTCATGAAAAGATGTATGCTCTTTAGAACTGAGCACAGATTAATTGCTTGTACCTGGGTGAGTTCATACAAATGTAGGAGTTTTGTGGCACAGCCCAACGGAATTTGAGTTATATGTTAAGAGTTCACAAAGATAATGTTAATGATGAGTTTTTAAATGGTAGCTGTATGTATTTATTGGACTTGTTTGGAAGCAGCATTGCCAAACATCATACACCTAGAGCTGGAGATGAACTGTCATACAGTCCTATTGGGAAACACTTAAATGACATGGCAGTTCAGCTCATTTTGAAGCCATTATGTCTGCCAAAGGAGATCCTTGTTAGGAGGGATCTGCAGAGATATCAGTGAGAATCACTCTCTTGGGAAGTAGGGAATCACTCTTTTGGGGATTGTCATATCCCCAAAGTGTGTAGGTATAAATTACTCCTATTTGCCTTTAAATAGAAATCACATGCAGAGTCTCTTAATAATCTTTACTTTCCCTTTGCATTATGCATTTTTTTTCTGCTAAAGCATTTTCAGTGTGCTTTAAGCAGGCTCTTGGGAGCTGCTGGCTGTAGCCTACTGAACAACAGCCCTGGGTGCATGGGGGATGGGGCAGTCAGGAACCAGCCAAATGGGGCCAGTGTACACCAGTTCAATTGCAGGCAGGTGATGGCAGGGTCATAGCTGTGGTCCTGGAAGAAGCAATGCCTGAAAAAAGGACCAGAAGTTTACCCAGTCTGGAGCTCAATACAGTTATGGAAAGAGCATATATCATTAGTTACTCCCTTCTCTTACTATGTGAAACAGGGTCCTGTATAATGGTGTAAAAATTATTTTGCACCCAGCAAGAAGATCCCTCCTATGCCTCCACTGACCAGCAAATGAACTCAGCCTGTGTTAACTCCAAACAGCCAAATGAGCTTCATCATTATGGTTTTGCACCTTCTATGTCTGGGGAACTGTGCCCCAGCTACATGTGCACACACTCTTTCTGGCCCTGGTACAACGTAACTCAGATGTCCTGAGCAGATCAGTCAGCACAGCTCTGCAAGTCCAAAGCTTTCTCTCCGGTTTGGGAGGAAAATACTGGGTTTAGCCACAAGGCACGCATACAACAAAATGTAACTATAGACAAACACCTTATAACTTTCATTCCTGAATCAATCTGTCTTTTGCCGTCCCTGAGAAAGGAGTTGCTCTTAATTTCTCACAAGATTACAAAGCAGGTGATAGATTTCATTATCCCCAATCCCCTGCAAATAATTTGAACATTAGTGAATCAAATCTATTGAGAGAATAAGCAGGGAATGAGTATCTTCATAACTGTTGTTTGGAAAGCATCTCAACTTCCTCACAGGCACTGCTTTGCTCCCTTGATGAAATGGCTGTTTCATGAGACACAGGATGATGTCCACAGAACAAGCAGCTGTATAATTAGTGTCCATGGAACAAGGTGTTTGCCAGTTCCTGAGCCTGTTGCTGTTCACTGATGTTTGTGCTCTGTCTCCCCATAATATTTTTCTCTTTCTAAACCCATTGTAATTCAGTAAATGCTGCTTGATGCAGTAGCTCAGGAGGACTGTTGAATACATTGTTCCTTCCCACACAGCAGTGACTGAGAAAGCACCTAGGAGTTACTTCAGGCAAGTTGACTCACATCCATTTGATCCCAAACTTGTTAACCTTAAAATGCATTTAGCTTAGTGTTTGGCAGCAACTTCTTGCAAGGCAACATCTTCTAATACAGTGTATCCTCTGGATTTATTGCATTGTTTTGTTCTTTCCACTGGCAATACAACTTGGTTACTCTCCCTTCCTCTCACAATAAGCTTAATTTTCTGTATGCTTCCGCATGTTCTGTTTCCTGATGTTTCAAAAGGTGGTTTTGAGCTTTTTCCCAAGGCTGCTGCTGAGTGTGACTTTCTCCCCACTTAAAGATGTTTCCAGTCAAACTTTGTAACAGAGCAAATTGAACAGGTTGAATTAATGCAAGTGGGAGAGAGCCCCAGGCAGCTGCTGGAAAGGGTTTGGGCTGCGGAGAAGTGACTGAAAGCTTCCCAAGAGACTGAAACATGGAGGCCTGCTTAGCTTAAGAAATTAGTGAAGCAAGGGATATCACCCAACTAAAAATCATAAGAGGAGCACAGTGACTAAGACAAGGTAAGATAGATTAAAAGCAGATCCCCCCCTCAAAAAAAAACCCCACAAAACCCAACCAACCCCCCCAAACCCAACAAAAGAACAGTCACAGATGAGGGAAACAGGAAAATATTAGGGATTGTTATTCCCAAAGTTTTCTTCCATTGTTTCTAGCAAAGAAGTCCTAATAGCTAAGTCCCTTTCTCAAACAGGAATGAACGTGTGTCAGTCCAATGCAAATTCCAGGTGTTCTTTCTCTTGTTTCTTCAGCGCAGAATACAAAACTGTCTGTTTCATTTTTTCCCTTTGGTCAATTCTTTGTTCTCATCAGTGATGAGACTGTGCATCGAGTTCATCACTATGAAAAGTCTCAGTTATCTGGCAGTAATCTATGGGGAACAGTGATATAAGAAAACAGAGTTTCTCTGAGTCTGAATTAGACCTGTGCTTGTAAAGCTGGAGCAAGTCCTCCAGTACCTAGTAAATATTGTCAGGCAGGGCAAGGTCTGTGCAGGAGAAGGAATTCTGCTGGCAGACTCATGTGACAAATATTTCCATGCATTGAGTTGACAGTGCAGAATAACCTGTTTAGCCTGGGTCTAACAAAGTCCAACAAAGTCCAACATAGTCCTTAATATGTATAGACTTGGGCATCTGTGCTTCTTGGTCAGAGACTTTGTTAAGCAGTTTATCTGTTTTGTTTCTTTCTGTACAAGAACATGCTTGGGGACCAGTCTGACTGAACTTGGGATAGCTCTAAAGTGGGCTTTTGATGCAGTGCTCTGTGGGGGACAGAAGTGTGTTTGAAAACATTTGTTCCAACCACAAATGGCTATGTATATTTAATGTCTTGGTACATCTTTTTAAGCACTCTAAGGTAGTTGCAAAATAACACTCACCACATTGTT
>VYZV01025180.1:2163-30495 GCA_013401275.1 Pandion haliaetus | reverse complement strand
TTGCATATTTTCAAAGACATAATTACAACAGCAACACAGCTTAAGATTTACTCCATTCACAATATTTAGAATTCTGTGCTAACTCTTTCAAAATACCAACCCCCGAGGTTCAATGGAAAATGGGCCAGTGGATGGGTATGTATCACAAGAAGCTAAGAAAGGCAATATATAATTTTGGCTAATAAATGCTCTTATAGATCAGAGGACCAATGAGGCCAGAACAACATTCTGGCTTATAATCACCTGAAAATAGTCATTTTTCAGAATATAGAGCAATGTCTAGCTGCTCTTTGACTTAAAATAAATCTGGTGCTGGTTTTCTTCAAGGAGCACTTGGTTCTTATAATCAACATTTAAAGAAAAGAAGACTAACAGCCACAGGACTTGTAAATTCATAAGAACTGACAACAGCGTCCATTGTGTTCTGTTGTATCTCATAATGTAAGGTCTAATTTGTTTGGGGAATGCTAACTCACCACCAAAAAAAAAGTTAACTTTATTTAAAGTGAGTTCCAAGTGTGTGTATGTAGCCCTGCCTTAAGGATTAAAAGTTGCAATAACTTAAAATCACAACAATCCAAACTCCTCTCCAGTGCAGACTTTAAATGTAAGCCAACATCCATCCCTCTTGAGTTATTTTTACTATTCCATAAATTCCCCAACAAGTATTCCTGTATATTAAATGAAACACATAAATAAAATCAATAGATTTTTACATTATTAATTTAAAATACTCATAAAAAAATGGAGAGTCAGTTCTATAAATAACCAGGGCAGAGAGTTCATATTCCTTAACTTATGAATTATAAATCACCACTGTAGAGCTTAGAGGAGCAATACAAAGAGAACGGACAACACAGCTATCCTTCATTTCAAGACTAAGCTACTGAGAAAACCCAAGAGACCAACATCCATTATTATCTCCAACACGTCATTGTAACAACATCACAGTTTGTTGGGCTGGCCCTCACATTTTATGGATAACAACCAAGACATGACTTGATATCTTCAGAAAAGATACTATGAAGTAGGTGGTAGCTTGCATCTTTCATGATGGAACCTTTCAGTTCTGTTTTCACAGAATAGCCGTAACATGGGGTAAAGTTGTGTGTTACAAAAGGTTGACATGGGTTTGCTCCCATTAGCCTTTTGGGTACCATCTTAAAAATTCTGCTTTCTTACTTTCCACAACTTTAATCTTGTAAAGCCTCTCCCTCTGTCTTCAATGAGTGTTTATAGGCTGAATACTATGGTGCTCGATGGAAACATGAACATAACAAGCACATTAGGGATTGGCATCTTTAGAGTGGTTTTGAAAAGGCTCTTCCATATACTTTCCTCTTTTGCCTTCAGAAAGTGCTAAGGGCACACCGGAATGTAATTTAATAAACCCCCTAATTACCGTGAGTTATATGGATAATTTATTTCCTTTTTTCTCTTCTCCTATTTCTTATCATCTAATCCAAAGCATTAAAATTCAACAATGATTATAAATGTTACACCAAGATAGTGTAGCTGAAAGCAGCACAAACTTCAAATAATGGCAATTTACATACTAAGTTAGGTAAAGACATAACAAAAAAAAAACTTCTATGTCATTCTGGCATGAAGCTGGAAGGAGTCCGAGTCATCATAATGCTTTATTTTGCCCTAGGGAAAATTAAGGTCACCACCCCAATGCTCAGTTTCTAAATCCTGTATTATAATTGTGGCAGAAAAAATGGCACTTTATAACCAACATCATTAATCCTAACTACGAACACTTAAAAGCAATTGTGTTAATTAAAGACTCTGTGTATAACGTTTATTTCTTTCGGTATGTGTGGTATTAAAACACATTTTTTCCCAAACTGACATTGTTAATACACAATGTATCCTCTTTTTATAGCTCTTTCAGAAACAATTGTTTTGATCATGGGAGGAGATGTTTTTAATAATGGCACAAGTGTAATGGGACTTTAGGCAGCTATATGACAAGGCTCATTAATCCTGTAACATACAAATGTTAATATACTCTAACTGGAAAAAAAAAGTTAACTAGATGATACAACAAATTAAAGAAAACACAGTCTACCACAACTGCTAAAGGCTGCTGGAGCACAAGCTTTCCAGATATCCCAACTATTTCTGGAATATCAGACCTTATATGGGGTGACAAAGTTCAACTCATTCTGCTCTCACTTCAATGGCAGACTTCTTTCCTCCTCCAAAAAATTGTCTTTAATGTTTTTTCATAATAAACAATACCTGTCTCTAAGTCTGAAGTAAGCCTGAGCAAACAAGTGAAACCACCACATTCAGTTTTGACACATAGACAGTTTTATTCAGGAATTGTTCAAAGCTCCAAGGCCTGTTATGTTAAATGGTTATTTAGGATGTCCTCAAATGTCAGGAGTATTCAGACTAGTCAGATGCTAATGTCTGAAGATGCTGCCTATCAGATTTAAGAGTCTACAGAAAGAAACAAACAAAAGATCATAGACTCAGTTTCAGTTTCTTTTGAGATTTATCATGCTTCCAATTATTTTTGGCTCCCACAGATTTCATTTTGGGGAACAACAGGAAAAGTGGTAATAACCAGACTGTAATTAAAATGCTGGAAGCACAAAAAAATAACAGTAAAATAAAAGAACAAAAACTTCTCCTTATGAAAAATTTCATACTGTCAGCAGTGTCTTCAAAGACTTCAAGCCTGAATTCAGGAAAACAGATCTACAAAAAGAGACCTACAAAGCTATTGTCATTCGGTTCCGAATGACTGAAATCACAAGGAACATTTCCTTTGGTCAGCTCAGAGGGAGAGACAAAGGAATGAAAACAAACACAATATTCAGAGTAGGAATAGGAAAGAAGTACAGCCATTGCACAAGGCCCTCATGGAACCACCGGTGAAATGCTCTGCACAGTTCTGAGTACACGAGGAGCTCAAGCTGGGACAGGAGTAGGGAGGGAAAGCCACTGCAGGCAACCTAATTTACAAGGAAAGGTTTCATCTCTATCTAAATGGATGGAACCTGCAGATGAGATAAGCAGCCCTGCTGAGATTTTCTCTTTCCCTTCAGAAGCGTTTATGGTATTGGAATACAAATATAAAATGTTAACAATTCAAAATAACAGACCTTTATTTGGATAGCTAAATTTTAAAAAATAAAACTTTTTCTGCATGATACTTCTTATATTTTAACTAAAATTTCTCATATGTTAGGTAAATTCCTATTCCATTACTGAGACTTTATTACACAGAAAACATGACTCTAGTTAGCAGAGCATTCTCTTCAGCACAATTACACAGAGAGCCTCCTTTTTTGCTCAGTGGGAACAGCAACACGTTGATAATACTGAGTAGAAGGAAACCTTCACACGACAGTAGCAACTTGAGCATTAAATGTATTTTAACGGCCCCCTCCAACACGCACATTAAGCAAAAATAATAGTATTGAGCAGTACAGCCTGTTTCTCAAAATTGTCTCAGAAAAAACAGACGGACCCTTAAAAAGAATTAAGCCAAGTTTACATAGTGAATTAAAGAAGCTGCATTTTAAACTTTTTAAAAAAGCAGGTAAAAACACAAGGGCTTTTGAAAGCAAAAGAAGCTTTTGTGTAGCTTCCAGAGTTCAGACCACAGCTGATCCCATGGATCAGAAATCTTGGAGAACCACTTCTGAGCAATGAGACAGGCTTACAGTAAAAAGGAAGGCTATTCTACAGTGCAACAAAACATTTTCTTACAAATTCAAAAGTGATGTCATTTTACTAAGGGAAAAAAGTTGTATTCCAAAACACGGAACGTATACACCCTAACAGTTGAAAACTGAACATTAATGGGGCTAAGAGACAAGAATAAGCATTTCATTATGGCAAAGACAACAGTAAGAAGCATATCCAATAGATCACCAAGTATTAAACTCCATTTTCTTATGGCACACAATGCCATATATTTTAGAAGAGAATGATAATTATTCACTTAAGAAAATTTCATTAATTTGTTAAGTAAAACCCAAAAAGAGTGAAGACAATTCAACAGAAGACATCTGCTGAGAACTCAAGTGGTACTAAACAGAAAACTACCACTTGAAAATTCAAAATGTTAATAAAAGAAGTTTCAACATGTAAGACTAGGAGACATTTCAGGTGTCTGGTGTCTGTTTTCTGATGACAACAGGGAGCTAATGGCACTGTGCCCTCACTTTTATAAATGTATCCTCTTTCATCTAAAAAAAAAAAAAAATCTATCTAGAATTCACTGTATTTTGTACAACTTTTACTGGAGGCTACAACCTCATTGCTCCAGTGGTTCCTGAGGCCTATTACATCCATTTGCTCTCATGCTATTATTATTCCTTAGCACAAAACAAGACTGTCAAACACATTCCTCCTCTACCCACCATGCATTTTTTTCAGAACAAGTATATCCTCTGCAGATATTTATGTTGGTGCACTGTTTAAGGCATGAAAGGCATTATAGCTCACCTCTATTAGCTTAATTAATAGCTGGAAAATGCATTCACAAAATCAGTTGTTGTGATTCAGTATTGAAACACATCCATCTCTCTCAGTCTGGATGCTCAGAAATTAGCAGTTCTTCCTTCCCAAAGACAACTAAGTAAAATCAAACAGAATCTGTGCAAAGAGATAAAAGGAAAACACCACATCAAGCTGAAAAACTCAAATACGAGTAGCTAAGAGAACCATCCCCCAATAACCCTGAGCTTCACTCTCCTGTTGTATATGACTGGAGTAGATACCCAGGGCTCCTTCCCACTGTCAAGCTTTTACCCACCTCAAAATTTATTGTCCATACTCTGAGAGTCCAGTTGTGGGGAACTTACTATAACTGGCTTCTTGAAGGCTGTACAGTTTTCACGAATTTTACTACCAAGCTGAAGAGACTAGGTCAAAAGAAAGCTCCTCACAGGAGCTTTTAATGCAGATGGCCATTCAGGGTGACCCACATATGCACAAGACTGTGTCATTCCTTGTTCTGCCATGCGTTATGATCTTTCTGTTGGTCATCCCTCTGGCTGTTTGTCCCAGCTCAAACATTATATCGGCTTTTTTTTTTTTTATGCTTAGGGGAAAAAAAAAAGTCAGTGACATCTAGTAACTTGCACTGCCTCTCATTGACATTCTTTTGATCATATGTTGGTCACTTACTTTTTGCTCACATCTTAGTCTAGCTTAATGACTTAGAGGCTTTTAGTCTATACCAAAAAAAGACCCCAAACACACCACCAACAACAAAAACCTCACCCCCAACCCAAATCAAAACAAACAAAACCCACTACCTATTTTAGAATTGGTTGGGGGTTTTGTACTGAGTTTTTTCTTGTTAATTGAGAGTTTGGTCCCCAGAAGTGCCTTCTGTTTCTTGAAGTCCATCTTTTCCAAGGGATTGGAAACCTTTGAAGCATATGCTTTTCACTGAAGTGTATTTTTTATATTAAGGAATGAGAAATCTCCTCTTTCCAAAAGGTGAAATTGTATTTTATACTACGAAAGACAAGTACCTAAACATTGTGGCTTCCTCCGTTTTGGAGCAGTTTTCTCTCTGGGAGAATCTAGCACTCCATAGCTGTACAATAGAGGAAATTTGCAAAACATGTGTCCCCTCAAATTCTTGGGCGGCCCTGAGACTAGTATACATATAACCAAACAGCAGATCGTACTCACCTACACAGAACCACTGNNNNAAAAAAAATCCAAATTTAAAATGGGAAATTCTAAAGGAGTCTTTACTACCTTTGATAGTCAAAAACTAGTCAGGTTTTCTTCTTGAAAGTAAATCACTCCAGAGCGATCAAAGTGCTTATTTGGTTTTAAGCCAAGCACACAGATAAACTTGGTTCAATATCCTGTGAACACCTGAGATTTCACCTGTTTACTCAGGAAGACCTTTGTCTATTCCTTTTTATTGTTTCCTCCCCCAAAAGCTAAGTTTTTTTCCCCACAATGAAAAATAACAGATTAAAACCAAGAAAACAAAACCCACCCACAAGCTAAATCTATATTGCTCATTAATTTAATTCAAACTTCAAAATCTTGTAGCCCACAATCAAGTGATACAGTTTAAACAAAATTAGATTGGTGTCTAAACACTGAATTATTTATGAGCATATTACATAAATATATTTACATTTTGTGCTACATTTTTTGCATTTGGCCTAAAACGCAGCTCTGGAGTTTGACACTTTAAATTATCCTTTCTTGAAATCAAGGCCTTTGGATAACTAAAGTTACATTCACATAAAATGAAAAGGAACTCTGCAACCCTTCTAACTAAATTCTAAGTGTAACTTTAGTTTTTACAGTTTTATTTCATTGCTTTATTTTGAAATAAATGGTAAAAATATTTGTCAAACAATAACATTTAATCTTTATATGCAAACTTTTGATTAAGTACCTTCAGATAGATTTAATTCTGTAAATTTAAATTAATATGTTGTATTCAGAACTACCTAAAAACCTGGAAAGGGATATGAATAAAATATGATAGTAGCTATCCACTTGTCACTTGTGGCTGAGATCATATGGATTTGAAAATGGAGTTGAAATTTCTTGTCATTCAGGTTCTTGGAAAATTATGCTTGGATTGCACAGTAGGATTACTGTAGCTCTTCAAACTTTCCATTTAATATCTTTTTTTTATAAAGGAATATCTTAAGTACAAAGAAATAAATGTAACTACACAGAACATTGTCTTCTTGAGTTTTCAGACAAGTCAACAGATAATTCAGTCACACAAATAAGGTTCCACTAGATTTTTTTGCAACTTGCCATAAATATCAGTTATTAAGTTTCAAGTACTGATGAACATTAAAAAAAAAATAGATGAAAACATCTCACTGTATCCCACCGGTATCAACTGCATGTACGCTGACAATGTAACTGACAGTTATGCTGTAACATCAACATGAACAATTTTATGACTATTTTAATGAAAAGAAGGAAGTGGGAATTAAAGCCACATAGACAAAACACAGGTAGAGTTCAGATACACAGAGAGAAAGATCATAAACAGCAATTGACCTAAGAGCCTGTGATGGTTTCATGAGCCGGTGAGAGCTCTGAGGTGTTTATGTGTTCAGACCCTTCTATAGAGGGCTCCCCATAAGGACTAAGTCTTTGAAGTTCTATAAGCACAATTTTATTAGACTATAAACCAAGACAGTGAACTTCAACAAAGAAAATTCAAAGTGACTTGGGCAACCATAATGTGGATAAAAGGGTTCATACCCAACTCACCTATTGCCTCATATGTCTTTGCAAGTCTTGCTTCCAGGCTTGGTTTGAGTCACTCAGTAACTTTTTGAGCTGCAGCAAACCCTGCACAGCTTAGAAAAGGAGCTTAGAGAAGCTCTTCCTTCTCCACTAGAACTGCCCCCCCTCCCCGCTCCTCTCAGCAGCCTTGCAGTCTTGCTGTTTGAACTGCTGACAGTCTTTCCTCTAGCTCTTCCCAACACCTCTTGCAGTTTCTGCTGTGTTTGACCAGGATCAGTAGTCACTGAAGTCAAGGAACAATCTCCCTTTCAAGTGGCTCTACCTGACCCAGGCTTTAAGGAATGAACATAATGTAATCATGTCTAAAGAAGGAAAAGTCCAAGTATCCTCTCTCCTGCCGGCAATCTTCCCATTAAGTTGTACTATTTATAGCAAAAAAGAAATAACAAATGAGATAAATTATGGTCGGATACTACCGTTAACCAATATCCACATTTTTCATGAATGCCAAAGGAATTTCATTAACACTGGAGGATGGCATGCTTTTTTCCATGTGTAATCCCACCCACGACTGAACTGACAATCACTTGAAATCAATCTGCAACTCCTCCATATGACATTTCAAACAGTCTTGTCAGGTCAGAAATCATGGGTGATCTAATTAAAATCACTTTCTATCCCCCACAAGACCTTAGTGAACTCCTGTATGCCCCACTGACATCAAGGATCATTGTGGAGTTTCCCTCCTGTCCCTCAGATGGCCTCCTTGTCTCCAAGACTCTGAAAACAGACACAGCTTTGTGCTATGTGTATGAACCTGCAATCAGTGCCTGGGCAGTGTCGTGCAAACCCAGACAGGCAATTTCCTGCCAAAACCTGCCTGATCCATTCTGTCACATTCCTAGCAGCCTAAACAAATTTACAACATACCAAAGACAATAAAGTAGAAAATTAGTCATTTTCATGTGCAATAGAAGCAGCCTGAAACTGATAAAAAATAGTCACCATTTTAGTTGCCAAATATACAGATTTTCTGGAGGGAATCCTGTACCTACTTAACATGAAGATCCTGGACAGGCAGGTGTCTCATTGCCTTTGCAGATCTGGTCTCCTATATGTTTCCTGATGACATTCCCGATCATATGAGCTCCAGATCTGATAGGGGTTCATAAGGAATTGAGGGATGTGTCACATTACAAAGTCAAGGTCTGCAACACAAACACTTCAGTGAATGCTGAGATATCCCTCCTGAGACCAAATGACTCCTCGACTTCCTCACTAATGGGCACTTACAATGCTTTAAAGAGATATAAGAGTTAAAATTTCCCAAAGTACAGACAATTCTTTTCTAATGTATTTCCTCTGTCTGCTTGGTCAGCTCTGAGCAGAGGCAGCTGCATGGAAACACCTGACACCTTTTCTGAAGCTGAAGGCAGAGAGGAATGTGGTACAAACACATTAGTTATGCAAGCTCCTTCCTATCATCATTTTGACCTAGATTCAGCAGAGGACTATAGCTTAACTTTCAGCCTGTGAGAAGTCCTACCACATTCAAAATAGGACAAGTTTCACAGTTAAAATAGTGATATCTTAGATGCTTTACTGCAACAGGCAACTGTGAGCATCCTTCCCTGCTGTGTTTTGGTTACGGTCAAAACTACTCACCAACAATCCCAGTAGCCAAGAATGAGATTTCCTACTTACCACAGACACTTTTGGTTACCTGCAGCTCTTAACCATTCTAAAACTAAATCACCAGGCAATTAATTGCTTTATCATTGTTGTCCGGGAAGAAATATAATTTGCTGGAAAGTGGAGAAGATGTCAATAACATTACCTTGGGTCAGACAGTGGCTTGGCATGGGATGTGAATGGACACAAATTAATTCATGCACATCCAGGTAAAATACAAGAGTATCTCACAGTGAAACTGTAAAGCTAACTAGTAAGTTTCTGCAAGGAAAGGATGCCACAGGGCATGGAGAAGTCTTGAGTTTAATTCACCTCCTCTTTCTTCTTGCTCCATCTTCCTCTTAAACTGATTCTGTTATTTCTTTTGGGAAAATAGTCCCTCAGAGAAAGTTAAATAAGGTTATTACTCATTATTCTGCCTATAAAGTGTTTTCTTTTGTTGGCCATCCCTCTCTCCGTCAGAAAACTCTTCCAGAGCTTTGGCTACAGCATGACCTGTCTGGTGTCCTGCAGGACCCAGGTGCCCTGCTGTACAGCCTGCAGCTCCCTCTTTCAACCAGGAAACTTCAGCCTCTTAGCTAACTCAACAGATGCCCCTTCCTCCTTCAGTCTTTTCTCCATTTAGCCCTTCATCTTGGTATTTAAATGCTGTAGTTTCTCTGTAATCCCTTGTATTGGGTGCAGGTGCCCAGGCACTGGTTGGGGGGAGCAGCAGGGGTGGCCTCTGTGAGGAAGGCCAGGGCTGCCCCAGGCCCGACACAGCCAGCTCCAACCCAGGGCACAGCTGAGCTCCTCTGCCATGGGTGGGGTGCCTCTGAGAACATGGGTTTAAGAAAGGGTAATGTTTAAGAAAGGCTGTACAGCATTTGAAAGAAAGGAGTGAGAAAAATGTGTGAGAAACAGTCCTGCAAACACCAAGGTGAGAGAAGTAGGAGAGAAGGTGTTCCAGGTGCCTGAGCAGAGACTCCCTGCAGCCCCTAGAGAGGATCATGATGAAGCTGATATGCACACTGGGGAGGACCCCACACTGCAGCAGGTGGACATGCCCTGAAGGAAGATGCAGCCTGTGGGAAGGACCCATGCTGGAGCCGGGAAGAGCATGAGGAGGAAGAAGCAGTAGAAAAGACCTGTTATGGACTGACCATACCCCCATTCCTTGTTGCCCTGCACCGCTGTGGAGCAAGTTGGTCAGGAATAGGGAGTGAAGTTGAGGCTGGGAGGAAGGAGGGGTGGGAGGAAGGTGGTTTAGTTTTTCTCTTCATTTCTCATTGCCCTATTCTTAACTGGTGATAAATTAACTTAATCTTCCCCAAGGCAAGTCTGTTTTACCTGTGACAGTAATCAGTATCCCCGTCTTCATGTCAACCCATGAGCTTTTCCATGCTATTTTCTACCCATCTTGTTCAGTAGGTGGAGCAGCTAGGTGGGCATCTGGCAGGCAGCCAAGGTCAATCCACCACATCCCTACCCCCACCCCTCAAAAAACTGGAAAACTGAGATAGGACCACCACTGTATTTTTCATTCTGCTTGAGTATTACAGATTCTTTCAGCCCAGAGTACATCTTATGTAAACAAAACAAAAATACAAATTGTTGGAGCACAGAATACTTCAATACTGTAGAACTCTTCAGAAATTACTATCACTTTAAAATGCTCTTAATTCATAAAATGTTCCTTCAATACAATTACCCCCAAACCTGTCTTCCTTTCTCTATGTTCCCTCCTTCTTTGGAGGCTTAGAGAAGCAAATGCTCCCATTTTAAAAAACCTTAGTGCAGAAAGAACAGCTGCAGAAGCAGAGAGGAAAGGGCAAGGGAAGATCCTTAGCAAGTGCATTGCTCTGTAACAAGGAAACCTCCCGTGCCATCGCACTCTTAAATTTCACCCATGCAGGGAGCGGCACATGCAAAGATGACCAAACTCTCTGTACGTATCACTGGTACAATGCTACGCTGAGATTTCTCTGCCTGCTCTCCAAGGAGACCATTCCTAACACATCCCTTTGTCTTCACACCTTGTTACTCACCTGTTTGCCTGCAGATTTCTCAGCTGTGAAACATCATATGCTTTAAAATAGCTTTTGCAGGTAGTCATTCAAATCATACACCTGATCCTGTCTCTGCAATTGGGCCCAGATGCATTTGCCACACTGCCCTTGATTGCAGGGCAGTGTGCTGCATTCTTTGGCTCACATGGCTTTATGCTCAGGAGAAGTGTCACCCAGAGGCTTTTGGCGGTCGGTATAATGCCCAGCACAGCCTTCTGAACATGTCCACGCAGTAAATAAATGCTAAGATGCTAATGACAAGATTATTTCAGAGATCCTGCTTATGAAAGTAACTGGCACCCTCTGGTGGTGTGTGGCTCCTACTGCTTGAGAGCTCGCTCCCCAGATGTCATATGCAGTGCCAAAAGTATGGTACCAGTTTCTGACATGATGACAAAATCACATACAAGCCCTGGGAAAAATGCCAGAGCTTCTCAAATCTGAAAGCAGCCTCTACAATATTAAACTGCTTAGATTTCAACCCACCATGCTCTCCAGAGTCAAAAACAATTAAGAAAAATCTATTCCTCTTCTCAGTACCTAGACAAAAAAACCCACAGCCTAAATTTGTACCTTTTCTTTGGCTTTAAGATGCTGAAAGTTTACAAAAACACCCTAGGCAATTAAAATGAAGTCAAGCAGGAAGATAACAGAACTATGAAATTTGCAGTTGCTTTCTCACCTACATCTCTCTTCCTACAGGAAGCGTTACGGTAGAATTAAGATCTGGTTTTAACTTCTTTTTTTTAGGTTTTACAATAGCAAAGTATAATTTTAATGACAGAGTTACTCTAATTCAAATTTCAGATTGGCTTGATTGACATGTAGGAACAAGGAAGCTGGCTTTACTGGTGCCTACCCAGTCATGCAAAAGATTTGTAAGCTCCCCCAAAGCACTTGTTCATAGAAAGGGCAACACACAGAACCATACACATCGCATGTCATGTTATGAAGGGCAAAAAGGCAAATATGATCAGACCTGGGGCTGTGTGTGCCCTCATTCCTTTCTTTTTGTCAATGGAGCGTTACTGCTAACAATATTGATAATGTCATGGCCATTTCTCTGACAGCACATGAACTAGTGGGGTAGAGATGACTGATTTTACAAAATCATGTCATTTGCAGGCAGCACTTCACATTTGTAAAGTACAGGTGGGAGCTGCAGTTTATTCAACACTGCCCCAACAGCCATATCAGCTGCCTGGTAATAATTGAGATGTATTGAGCAGTTTGCTAAAAGAAAAAGAAATAATTTCCCTGTATACTACATAGCTTAGAGGCTATATTCAATTGAAAGAATTGTCTTAATTACCTTTTCCTCATGAAAAAAAGTATTTCCCCTAGTATCAACCCAGCCTTGTTAATGTTTTCATGGAAATGCATTAGATCATTAGATCATGCTTTGCCTTTCCTCTTAAGAAAGGGAGTGCTTGCTGAGATCCACCATAATTTGGACCCAGTTTACTTATTTCACAAGCAGGCTGTCACTTAATGCTGTCTTGAGTACTTCTGTCACCACACTGGCTGATCACCATTATGAAGG
Organism: Pandion haliaetus; assembly: GCA_013401275.1. Lineage (NCBI taxonomy): Eukaryota > Metazoa > Chordata > Aves > Accipitriformes > Pandionidae > Pandion > Pandion haliaetus. The sequence continues at coordinate 17,994 of VYZV01025180.1, read as the reverse complement.
AGATGACTGCTATCTCCAGCTCACAGAGAGCAAAACTGGAATAAAGATTTACAAAGTGACTTTTGCAATGTCACAGAGGCTGTCTGCATCAAAGTCCTACTGCTAATCTTCCACTAAGTTCTAGAATCTATTCTGGTAATATTGTCCATTTGGTTTTCTTAAACCCGTATCACAGAAAAAATACAGGTCAGAAAGTGTCTTTTAAAGTCACATAGTCCAATTTCCTATTCAAAGCAGAGCTAACTTCAAAGGTGTTTGGGGCTTCTGGTTGATCAAGATTAATCCAATTCGGCAATATATTGCAACATATTTGTAAAAGAAATGCACTGATTCATAGAAAAATACTCTTCTTCCCCATCATTAAAACTTTTCTCTTTGGACAGTGTCATGGTTTAAGCCCAGCCGGCAAAGCACCACGAAACCGCTTGCTTACTCACTTCTCCCCCACCCCAGCCCTTGTGGGATGAGGAAGAGAAAACACAAAGCAATGCTCATGGGTCGAGGCAAGGACAGGGAGGGATCACTCACTGCTTATGGTCACAGGCAAAAGACACGCTCAACTTGGAGGAAAAACAATTTAATTTACTACCAATCAAATCAAACCAAGGATATTAGGAAGTAAAACCAAACATCAGAACACCTCCCACCCCACCCCTCCCGCCTTCCTGGCTCAGCTCCATTCCCGGTGCTTTCTACCTCCTCCCCCCGGCGGCACAGGGGATGGGGGTTTAGGTCAGCTCGCCACACATCGTCTCTGCCGCTCCTTTCCTCAGGGGGAAGATTCCTCACTCGTCCCCTGCTCCACCGTGGGGTCCCTCCCACGGGAGACAGTCCTTCACCAACTTTTCCAACGGGCTGCAGGGGCATGCCCCCCTCCTCCTCCTTCACTGACCTCCATGTCTGCTGAGGGGTTTCTCTCCCATTCCAGTCTCCTCCCCCGCTGCAGGTTCCCTTTCCTAAATGTGTTCTCCCAGAGGCGGTCCCACCGTCACTGATGGGCTCGGCCTGGGCCAGAGGCGGGTCCAACCGGGGGCCAGAGAAGCTTCTAGCAGCTTCTCAGAGGAGCCACCCCTGCGGCCCCCTCCCCCTGCCACCAAAACCCCAGCACACAAACCCAAGACAGATGGTATTTTGTGAGACTCATACCTGAAAATAAGCTATATTTAAGCATAATTTACCACTTCTGGGGCCCAGGGGAATTCCTCAGTTTCCTCCTCTTCCTCTCTTCAGTAGTGACACCCAATCAGACACAAAATGGGCTGAAATTGGAAGTTCCAACAAAGGAGCAGCTACAAGTTTGCACAGAACCAGGAGTCCCAGTGAAGTCTGATGAGATGCCAGCACTACTTCCATATGGATCAGGTAGGTTTGTTAAATACTTCATGAAGAATTTTTAATGGTGGGAAAGAAAGAATATTCTCTTCTTTACTTGATGGTAAGGTGTGAATATCCTCATTTTCACTAAACCCTCTCTGTCATCAGCTAAGCTCTCCAAATTTTATTTACAAAGATTATGTCAGCCCCCCTGGTGGTTAGAAGTACAGAATTTCAGGCTTAGATAGGTTTAATCTTGTTGCCTTCCTCCTCAGGACAAGGAGGAACTGGAAAACAGCCTATTTATTTAGCAAGGTAATAATTCAGCTATTGATTACAACAGTTTAAGGAAAGTCATACTTCTACCACGATTCTAAAAAAACCCTAATAAAAACTAATTCTAAAAAACTAATAGGTCTTCATTTAAATATCTATGATATAATTTTGTCTCTGGCAGCATAAAATACTGTTGCAATATTAATTTTATATTTATACCGATGTTCTTTAGTCTGGGAAGCTTTCATATGTTCTGCGCTGCTGCTTGCCATAGCAGTAGTCTGAAATTGTCTCAGAAAATTAGTTTTCAGGTCTCTTCATGCAGTATGTGGTTTTTAGAATCAATTAAGTTGAGGGGGACAGTTCTGGAAACATCAGCTAAGACTTTCAACGTAGGTAATATTGTTTGCTAATGTCTGTCACTTGTCCTCAAGTCTTTTTTTTTCCCCTAATGAATAAGCATGTTTATTTTGCTTCAGCTGGTAAGGAAAATTTAATATACTGTTCATCATGTTTACTTTTACTTTCTATTTCACATTTTCTCTGTGGATAGATACGCTGTTTACGGTGAATGCAGATCTCAGATGTAGTTACCATAGTCATTTAGAAATGAAACTCTGGTCTGTCATGTCAGCTATTACCTACAGAATTTAGTTTTGAGCATGCAAAAGCTAAGGACCAAAAATACAACAATCCACATGTTCAAGACATACAAGAGAAAACACGAAATCTTCTTTAGGTGAAATATGTAATTTCTTTTTGTAGACCTATGAATAAAGTAACCTTTCACCCAGCTGACAGATCTAGAACAAAATAATGCTAATGCAAATATTCAAACATAGGACATGTATGTCATGCATGACACTTGTTTAGTCTCTTTCCCTGTGAATCTCTGGATGTAGGAATCATTTGCCATGTTTGAGGTTTTGTATGTATGTGCTTCTAAGGAATAGAGATGCAAAAGCCATTTTCTGGAAGATCCTCCAGGATTCATGGTCAGTCCACTTATTGTACTTTCCCCTCAAAACCTATCAAAACCTCTTGTTTTATTTCCATGGCAAGACACAATAAACCCAGTCTGGATCAATTTTTCCCTGAATGTTACATGTAGAGAAGAGGTTTTGGAGATTGTCAAGGCTAGATCTTATACCTTTAAGTCTGTGGCTAGGGATAAATGTCCAGTTCAAATGAAAAGAAAACAATAAAAGAGGTTATGGCTAGGCCAGAAAGGGCTGTTTGGCTTTGTTTATTGTGGGACTGGTACTTAGCAGTGTTTAGCAGAGATTACCAGAGCAGATTCTGGTTCAGATTGCATAAGAGTATGTTTGCAGGCTTTACAGGTCACCATTGTAGTACTAATGTATATACCAGCAGAGATCTGCTTGCTTTGTGTTGCTCTGGAACTGCTAATGACTCCTGGGTGTAATTAAAGCTGAGATTAGGGTTGGGAGCATTGTTCAGGCTAGCAAAGAACTGTAAACTAAGTTAAGGGCTGTGTCTAGAGAGACTGGCTACTTCAGAATTAGTGCTGCAACCAGCAAGGTTTGGAAAGCCTGGTCCAGTGGTGGTGTCTGGGGCTACCAAGAGCGGCCAGCTTTGAATAGACTCCCACAGTCGTCACCTTTCTCAATTTGTCCTGATTCTGCCAAGGATGGCTCAGTTGCTTGGGCTGTCAGAGCCTGGTAAGCCACAGCTTTGGCTGCTGCCTCCAGGAGAAATAAAAGAGGCTATTAGGAAAACCTGGCTTAGTTTGGTTTGGTTTGGTTTGGTTTTCTGGAATTGGCACTGGGTACAGGAAGACTGTTCTAGAGATCTGATACTTTAGAGTTATAGCTGTTCATAGAGTGGGCACTAGTATAAATTTAATGCAAGCATCTGCAGGGCCAGCCAGCTTTGTGTTGGTCTGGCAGGGGCTGCATGGCTGTGATTAAAGCTAGGTCTGAGGTTAGGATTACGTCAGTAGATACCTCTGGGGTCGAGTGGGTTTACTGCATACAGATTACTGAGTCTGAAACCAAGTAATTCTTAGGATTTTTGCAGGCAAGATTCCTTGTTGAAATTTTTATTTGAAACACTTGTTGCCTCTTGGCACTAGTGTTTCCACATGATGACACCGTAAGACTCGATGCCAGTTTGTACTAATTAGATTTAAAATTTATTTTGGCAAACTGGAGATTTTAAACTCATTGTAAGGAAGAGGCATTGTAAGGGTGGGGAAAGCTCCTGGTCAGACCAAGCACGGAGCTTTGGACTGGAATAGATCTGTCTATTGATACGTATTTTCTAAGGAGAGAGGTGTAAAAAGCACAACAACCCATGAGTTTATCTATTGCCTCTGTACGAATATATTTTTCACTAGTAAATTTCATGATAAAGGAAATGATCTTTACAGGACTGCAACATTTAGAAATGGAAACATATGCTCTATGTTAAGCTCCTCTGTATTTATAAATACATGCTGGGTGAAGAGCTCACTTTTCTCTATGTTAGACAAAACTATTTCCTGAGGTTTGTATTTGCTGATACTGAAATTAAAAAGGAGGTTAAAAGACACTTACATGACACTTACAGAGTGTTTATATGAAAACATAATACAGGGATTATTATGGATGAGAAAACCCATGAAAAGGTTAGAAATACCATTTTTGAACAGGAATTGTTAAATGAGGAAGAAAACCAATTTTTAATTTCCACAAATGTTTTTTATGTGTTGTGGGAGTGAGTTCTTTTTGACTTCCACTGCTGACAGAGTGGAAGAGGGAAATGGGTTCCTTTATTTTTCCTCAGACTTCCTCCTCTCTCTTTTTATGTGGCTAGGATAGAGTAGGAAAACACAGCCAGATAACATTGAATATTTTTTAAGTAGAAGATTGTCTAGAGACAGGTGATTTTAAAAAGAAAGAAAAGATTCCGAAGCCTTTTGGAATGAACAATCTTTTAAACACTTCCTTAAATGAGTCACAAAAACTTCATTTTTCAAACCAGTCTAGTAGGCATGAAGTCAGTAGTGTGCTACAGCAATTTATCTAAAACCAGAGAAATCAGAAGAGAATTATAGCATAACTATGCAGTTTTATGGATATCTTTGAATATTTTGCAACTGGCACTTTCACTTCAGGCTGTTATCATAACCGTACAATCCAGCCTAATAAAGGGCAGCCAGACATTCCCAGGGGCAAAGAGGTGACCAAATCAAGAGTTGCACTTTTCTCTTGCTGCTGACATGAGTACTTTGCAGTAATCTGTTTGCTAATTTCTGACCCGTTGCCCCTGTTGATGCTTGAGCATGGAGGAGGAGCTCTCACACTCGCCCTTGTTTCTTTCTTGATTAATAGAAGCAGTGGCAGCAGTCAACCGTGTGTTTTTCTTCTCTTGTGCAACCTAGTATCTTAAACACGTTGAACACTGTCCATGCACTTCTTTCTCTTACAATGTGAGAGTTCAGCATGTTTTATGCCAGTTTATAACTCCATGGGTTTTTTATAAAGGTTGTAGACTGCTATCCTTTGCCTATTACCATTCTCTCTACTGTACCCAGGAATCACATTATTTCAACATTTCACCTCCATGTATCACTGCATTTTTAGTGAGCGCTCTGTTGATGCCAGCAGAGTAGCATTTGCTTAGGGAGGCAGCTATTCCACATCCACTGAGTTTCAGGTACTGTCTGTATCTGGTTTATATGTGAATCTGATGTGCTTTGAATTTGATCTTTGCCTGATAATGAACAGGTGGAACCTGATTTTCAGTTGTCACTTGTTTTCTCCTTCCACCACAGTTTTAGGAAGAAGACACAGGAGAGGTGTGGTTCCTTTTCAGCTGTTTGCTTTTCCTTTTAGGAAAATCCTCAGAACAAGTTCCTTTATATCTCCCTAACTGTTTGGGCTTGTATCAAAAATCCTATTCAATGAAGTTGGAGTTTTAATAAAGCACTATATTTTGATTGAATGGTCTTTTGAAATAAATAAAAAATATATTTCTCTCACCACTAACCAAGCATTTTTGCAGTGATATTTATACAGAAGACAAGAAAATAATTTTAGAATTAGAATTAATTATTTGAACCAAAGAAATGATCAGGTAACAACAATCACCAATTATTGTCCAGTGCATAAATTTGTATCCTTTCTGCATCCATCTATATTACAACCAGACAGAATATCAAAAGGAAAATTTCCTTTGGAGCACATTTCGTATTACCTCGAATTTCCCTGAAAGGAATGTTTTGTTCAGGATTAACGTTAAACAAGTTGCCTTTCTTTGCCATTAGGTGTCTCTGTTATCCTTTGTAAAACACCAAATACTGCATGAGTTTTTCAGTGCTTCCTGAATGGTGCTTAGAGGAGTCCCTTTATTCTGCTCTCTTATGCTTTTATTTGGAAGGGACAACATATATATAGGTTGTTTTAAAGATGGTAGAATGCTTCTCTCCCTACGTCTTTAAAGGAAAATTAACGAGGAAAATTTTTGCAGTGTTGCATCCCAACACAGAGAAAGGAATTTCTTAATACTGGTTTCTCAGAGTACAAATAAAATTAAAAGCATTAATAAAAAAGCATATGAAAAAGTATTTTTCTAGCAATTTTCTACCCGTCTTCCCTCAGTATATCTCTTTCTCAAGTGGAGCAAAACAGGGAGATAAGGTCTTACAATGATAAGGTATCCATTGTCTCTTGAATCTCTATGCCCTCATGCTACTATACTGTCATTTAATTATCAACTGGTCTTCTAATCAAGATGCACCAAGTTTTTATTTTCTCTGTATTACAGCTTTCCAAAGTTTCCAAGTTTTTCTAGGATGTAAAGCANGAGCCATAACACCTCTCAGCAACTCCTGTTACTTTACAAGAAGAGGATAATCAAAGCTGCACAATCGAAGGAGAATCTTAGAAAGTAGCCCTGACAGAGGTGGCAATGAGAGACCAGAGGTTTTCATAATAATCTGTATTACCTGGGCAGCAAGGAAACTTCATTTGTCAGATTAGCCAAGGCACATGATCTGCCTAAATATGAGATACTTCCTAAGCAAACACCAGCAGCCCACGGTACTTTCTGAGAGGTGACAGGCAGCATGACAGCAATTCCAGCTGTGGGCTGGTGTGGACTCCATTAAGCTGACAGAAATACTTCAAGAGTTTAGCTGGCTGGTCTGAGAGAATGGTTAGTCATATTCTGTTTAAGTATTTTTATTTTGGTCCTCCTTTTTTGGTAAGGCTAGTATAGATCTGGGGACTGAGGTAGAATCTGTGCCTGACTGTATGACATGAACAAAATGGGTACCTCAATCCTCATTTCAAAGCCTTTTTCCTTTGTGCATTCTGGTACCATTAAAACCAGCTTTATTTTCACAAACCACCCAAATTTGCAAGCAGTTGGAAAACCCAATTTATAACTGATAAAGAAGAGATTATTTCATCCAAGAATCATTGAGAGATAATAAATATGGAATCCATAAAGTATATTTTATGAAAACCATTTTTCAGAGCAGAAACACATTTTAATGTCAACTGAGTGCATGCTTTATGTTGAAGAAAAAAAAGCTTAGTGTACCATCTGTTACTTTTAATAGCAAATGAAAAACATGAGTTGTAGTTAATACTGTTGATATAAAATATGAGGGATGTTATAAAACTGTTCACTGACAGATATAAACATGTTTTGAAATATGAATGAGCTCAAGCAATTCAATATGCAACATTTACCAGCCAGCTGTTCTCAAAAGATAAGGCAACACTAGAGTTTTAAAAAACCCTGTGCCAGGCAAATGCAAGCTCACTTCACTGGCCCACAAGATGATGGGAGAGGCATTTTCTATCTAAAGTACACATAGGGTGACAGATTCATTCCATTAAAACCCTACAATCTTAGGGGAAATAATTATGTCTTGTACAGAATTGTCACACTTCTCACAACCTGACAGGTGGTATGAAAATGTCATCATGAGTATATATATACATCTTTAGAAGAGACTCTTGTGACAAATTACAGATTTTTTCACAGAGTTGTCCAGAAAAATCCGAAGTGCACTCCTTCATTTTTTCTTGACATACGGTGCTGCAGTGAGATTAGTTATAACATAGGTCTTGGTCCTGTAAATGCTCATGTACTGGGACATGGCACATGAATAACAGCCCAGCCAATCTATATTACAGCTCCCTTTGACAAGCTCAATATTGAATTACAAAGGAGTGGGTCTGTATTACTTCTCCCTCATTTAAAAATTTAACATTATACACCCTCTGTATAACATGCATTTTCAAATCTTTGGATGATTAAGGCTATGATTTAAAAAGTTTATTTAGCCTATTGTCATTAATAATTGCCTTGTTTCCCTTCTGCTAGATGGTATTTAATTGCTTTTATTTTCTGTGAAATGTTCTTTCTCATCCTGAATGGTTTAACAAAACAGACAAAAGTGTTTCTTGACAGAGGACAAGTTGCTGAAATCTTTTTAATATTGTGAATTAAAGTTTGGCCTTTTGGGTGAGGAACATTTACTAGTTTTGTTGATCCATTCAGAACACAAGCTAGATAGTTTTTCTCTTCACTAATTTGAAATAATAAAACATAGAAAAGAAGAGTTATTAAGGCCAGTTATTTTTCACTCTTCAGTTTTCATTGAAAACATGCAGGTTATGAGTCATTACAGGCTTTAATTTGATGTCTTGTATTTCTCACCCATGATGAATTATGTTCTAGTTAACTAGAGCTATATTAACTTCAGGCCCAGTTACTTCTCAGCACCTCCACTGAACATAGGTCAATAATGGGTGTAAACTACCTGTTCAAGTCAATTTAGATCAAAATTACTATCAAAATTGTCAGAAACAAATGGTGAGATCATCTCACAGAATTGTAGTCATCCAGAATGTGTGTAGTCTAACCTGGTCCCTTTGATTCCCTTTGGTTTGTCTGTTGTTGGGTTTTTAAACTTGTTTGAAAGTGTGGGTGTAAATTAATAAATTAGGTCAGTGGTGGTAGTAGATCGATGTGTCGCACTTGAATTTACTTATTTGGGAGTAGGTGTTAGGAGGTTTATGAAAGTCTAAGTGCACATAAATTTATCTCATTTCATCTGCCTTATACATCCCCTTCATTTGGCCTGCTGAATCTAAACTGTAAATTTACCCATATGAAGATCTATATCAAGGGAACTGTTCTTGAAACTTCAGTTTTGTCTATTTCATGTGGTAAGTGTGCTTTGTCCTGCTTTGCCTTATTTTCTTAGAGCTCTGAACTCCCTCAGTATTGATCAAATTGACATTTCCTTGAAAGAATTCCAGGAAGCCCTGTAATGTCTTTGGCAGTTCTGCCACTAATAAAATTGTTTCTTTTCGGATGGCAAGGACTAACTTCAAATCCTCAGTGGGAGGCATAACAAGACAAATAATAAAATAGTTTTTAATAACATAGCGCAATATTGCATGTTACAGTTCCATATCCATGGACAGGCAGTCATGGATACAATACCTTCAAATGATTAACAATAGGGAGGTATAGTGCTGCACAAATGCTTCATCATAAATCCTGCCATCAGCAATGACAGCGACCAGACTCTATTAATTCCTTGCAGTTTTTGATTACTGTAGCATGACCACACGATATCAAAAAGGAAGACAAATAACGAACCTTAAAGGAAACTAACCTGTCCAGAATTCTATTAATATTAACTGGATTCCATGTTTGTTTAAAGGTACATGGATTCCTTTCAGGAATTGCTGCTTTAGATGTTAAAAAGTTTGCTCATGATCTAAAGCCATTTCTTTAGCTTATAACTGTGAATGGGTTTTAATTTCAAGTTTTACACAGATACAATTTATTGAGTACAAGTGAATTAGAAATAGTAATTTTGGTGTGTTCCTTGTGTTCAACAAGCTTTTAAAAATGATATTGAAAGCACTTCCCACAAATTCACAGTTACCAGATATGCACAAGGTTTTCCTGGGCTTGTCTCCAGGCCACAGTGCTGTACCCAGACATGTATCTCACAAAGCAGTAACTATGACAAAGGCAACAGAGAAGTTCTGTAACTGGGCTAGCTTAAATATGTATGCATGCACATACATATTAAATTCTACTGGGAAGTGACTCCTTAAAGCGAGTGAAATTATCCCTCAGCTTTGAAAGAGGCTTTGGATTTAGTGAATAATGCTATAAAGCAAAAGGATTTATTCCTTTAATTATATAAGACAGTAGCAATTGCTTTTGATGCAAAACAAGTCCAGAAGTAAGTGGTACTTGAATAAATACATGGATTAGCCTGTGGTCTGCTTGTTGGTTGATTTACACACCAGCCATAGCCTTTTATACTCATACAGAGACACAGTTCTTTCTTCATTAGAGGAAAAAATATTATATTGTTCCACGGGTTAGCAGAAATTGCCAAAAATCTAGAAGGGATTGACTGATGAATAGGAAAAAATGATAATGAAAAAAACAGGTTCAGGTAGGCTGAAATAAAAATGAAATTAATAGATTCAGCTGATAACACTGCTCTACTAGCTTGATTTAAAATAGCAAAATACTTCTAGAAGATACATGTTTGTTTCTTGGGGTTTTTTTTAAACGCCAGACTGCTTGAAATTAAAGGATTAAAGAATGACAGCCATTTTATTAGCAAAGAAATGTAGAAGAATGGCATACCAGGCAAATACATTTCTTAAAAAATCTAATTTATAGAGAGCAGATATGGCAGAAAACTTGACGTTTAGTAAATTTTTGCAGGTGCTTTATGTATGTAGATATCCCAGAGTTCCTAGGTTGCTCTCACAATTTACCCCTGCTTCTTTCTAGGAAAGAAGGTGGCAATGAAGATTATAAAACCAGAACTGAATTTTCCTGCCCTAGAATTGAGAGGCTGAGCAAGAAAGGGGCTGAAGGAAAGAGTAGTAAAGGCCCTGTATATCCAAGCTTGTTGTTCAGAAGAGTATAGGACAAGAGCCAGGAGCTACTGCTGCTGCTCTCAACCCCAGCAGTAACTGCCCAATTCCTGGTATTTCTCTCTTCTTCAACAAAGTAGTCACTTTGCTGTCCAGTGCTGTGACCCAGGTGGCAGGGTCACAGCCCCAGTAATCAGTTTCTTCACTCATGGCTACAGTCCTGTACCAAGGACATCTTTTTTTCCCTCCTTGATTGTAATTCATATCATAGGTCTTCCCTATCTGGAAAATAGCTTTCTCTCTTTATCCCACTTTGCCCAGAGTACCAAAAAATTTATTACATTTCATTCAAGTATATTACTCTTGCCCTGCTTGCAGACAAACTCTTGACTGTTTTCAAGGTCCCTTCTGTGTACACTGACTAAAACATAAGCCTAGCCAAAAACTTCTTCAAATATCTTAAATTTAGTCAAATTAGAGAATTTTCACAGTGATTGTGCCACTTCTTCCACAGTCACATTCAGGAATACTGATTTAATTAAATATCAATGCCAAGTAATGTCAAGGATGCCTTTTTTACTGTTTTTAAACTGCAAGTCAAACAGCTCTCTAACCAGTTAGTTTATCAGGATTTTTAGGTCCTTACATTTTCTGCTGTGGTTCAGAGCAAAAATATTACCAAAACCTGCCTTAGGAATCTATAAATCTGTGCCTGTTACAGTAACATTATTTCAAAAATATTTGATATCTCAAAAATGTTTGGTATGTATTTGTTCTTTTCATCACAATCTACACTAATATTCTGTAATATTTTTTCTGTATGAGGGATAAATCTATATAAAAGTATCAAAAGTAGGCTTTTGTAGATTGTAATGAGGAAGATATGAGTCTTAGCTTTCATTTTGTCTGTCATTAATAAAGGTTGTAGTTAAAGCTGAGCTAACAACCATTCTCTTCCATTACTTCATGATTTCTTTTAACCTTTAATGACAAAATTACTTCTTATACTCTTTGGAGTAAGCTAATTATTATTAAGCTAGTAATTCCATGGAGGTTCTGTTAACATTTAGTGTGTTGCTGTTCCTGACCAGTTAACTCTCAAAACTCTCCAAAATTTATAAATATTAAACTAATGGCTCAGGTAGTGTGGAATGAACTAATCATCTGGGAAACAAACAAAAAGAAAAACACAAAAAAACCCCAAACAAAACCAACCCACCAACCCCCCCAAAAATGGTAATTTTCTGTTCTTGACTGCAACTCAGGCTTAAGTAGTTCAAGACTTAGTTTCTGTAAAGATACTTCAGGAGAAGTTTGGGGTTTTTTTCCAGAAATGCTTTACAGCTTTCAAAATTTGAAGCATGCATGCCTAATTGCAGTGTTGTCTTAGGACTCCGTTGAATTCATATTACTTCTATTTGGTCTGATGTGGCCGTTAATAATAATCTACAAGAAACTAATAGGTGTTATATGGCTGAAAAATATAGAGGCAAATCTTCCTCTACAAATTTTCAGATAATATCTCCCTTGCCCTCAGCAGGAAGCAAGTCTAATGTGTGGAAAGGATTGTTTCATTCTGGTTCTTTTTCAGCAGAACAACCCCAGTGAGCGCTCTTCTTTGCTGCAATTTCCCAAGAGATGAGCTGCTCCAGTCCTCCGAATGCCTCCTAAGCACCCAGCCCTGCCAAAGGTGCGTGCAGATGAAAGACATACACTAAGCTTGTGTTGCTGGACAGAGATACTTTGCTGATGTGGGACCTGGATCTGGGGTCTACAGTTCCCTTCCTTTTCTCTATTTGCTCACCAGAATATATTTAGTACCTACCAGAACGTCTTCTTTCCCTGGGCAGGGACTCTGCAGCAGCAGTTGCAGATTCTGACATTATTTATTCAAGTCAGGTTCAATTTCTAATATTTTCTACCAAAGCATTGCTACAGCAGTATATGTCCCTAAAGGCAGCCATCACAATACTGATTTGAGTATCAGTTTTTTATTAGGACCAAGCAAGTCATGCTGACATGTTGGATAAACAGTGTTTTTATGTAGATTCTTAGGTCTGTGTGCTTCCTAGACAGGGAAGGATCCTCCCAGAGCAGGGAGGGATCATGCTTGCTTTTATATCCCTCCAACAATATAGAGCATATGCCTCCCCAGTTAGGCTGGCAGACACCAATGGAGTTTTGCCCTTGAGAGTTCCTGTTTATACAGATGGCTTTAAAAATGCTACTGGAAGAGAAAACAGCCTGCACTGTAGGAAGAACCTTATATAGGAGACAAGACTTAACAAGGAAAACTGTTTCCATCCTTCTCTCCTGCTCAGCTAGAAAATTTGAGCACAATTTGACTGTGGGTCTTGAAACTAAATTTAAACTTATTTTTCTGTGTTATATTTAGTCATGTCAAGTTTTTCAACATGATATTTTGAAGATCCATTTAGAAGATTCATTAGAGATCTGGATATTTGACTTGCCTGTATTAGTCATGTTTTTCATTCCCCTTCAAGTGGAAGAAATATTTCAGGTGAATCACCCTCCACATACTTCTTCACACTTGCCTTTGGATGGAATGAATCACTTTCTAGAGAAGCCTATGCCTTCCCACTGCCTGCAAGGGGAACTGAGCAAAACAAGCTGTAGAAGATGAACTATAGATAGGGCCAGCATTTCATTTCAGAATCATGTTGAAGTCAGAGGAAAAATCCCTAGCGCTGTTATCAGGCCTCTATCCCTTGTCATGTGAACTGCCAGCCGTAGGACTACTGCCACCAGTTATACAATAATAATGTGCCTCAGCAAAATGTGGTGGTTTTTTTTTTAAAGGATGGGTGGTAGAAATTCCAGCAGCTGGTTTTCCTGATCCGGAATATGTTTCCTGTTCATTCACTCAAAAACAATCCCATCCCAACTGTCAGCAATCATATCTGGCTAATTTCACACCCCCCACCCCAAAACCAACAAAACAGAGCAATACAGAAGAGCTGGCACTAACTTTTACCTTGGTCTACAGTGAATGTAAATACCAGAGGTGAAATTTGGCCTGTTGAGCTCAGTGAGCTTTTTAACATTGACTTCAGTGAGTCTGAGGATTTGTTCCAGGAAAGCTCCTCTTTTTGTGGGCTAAAACCCTAAAATACAAAAAGTACGTACAGTGACAATACAGTGTGTGAAAACAATTAACTGCCCATCTTACAATTCCTTTAACATCAGTACATGCTCACCTCATCTGACAGTTCACAAAAGCTGTCCATAATACATGTCTTTTCACTAGGTTTGAGACGATAGTATGACACTGCAGTTTGTGAACATTGCAGCTGTTCAATAGCAACAATACATAAACCTGCTGTAGCAATATAGATAGATACATTGGTCTATCACTGAAACAGAAATTAAAAAGAAAGAGCTTGCAGAAATTAATAGTACACACCATTAGCTAGGATAATAGAACTATAAGGAGTTAATGTTTTCCTCATCTTTATGAATTGAAATGATAAAATTAAATACTTTAAAAAATATATGGTAAAATCGTAAACGAATGAAACTGCTGTATATGGAAAAATTCTAAGGATTGCCTTTGAATGAATATCATGGAGATAGTCATGTAATCACTTAATATACACCCTATCACCTTCATTAAATTATAGAAATCAAAAAACAATTCTGTCTGACAATTTGATCTTAGAATAGTCAAATTCAGAAGCATAATCTTTGAAACAATATTCAAAGAAAAGTTTCTGTATGTCAGTGATCAGCAGTGTACAAGTTTGGGGATAACACAGTTGTTGCCTACATCTTTAAATATCTGTATTTTTATGTTACATACATTCCCCAAACAATTTTTTGCCAACACAGGATTCACAAGGAACACAGCAAAGTTGTTGCTTTTGAAGCAAAGTACAGTTTTGTACAATCTATTCTATGAAGTTAATCTGCACTGAACAGAATTTGATTATGAACCAAAGTTCAGTCAAATTTAGATGAAATGCAATAATGACTCTGCATTGGCAGTACTATGATGAAAGCTTTATGTAAGCAAATGGAAATTTCTTTCTTTGTTCTAAGTAGAATGAAGATTTTTATGCACAGTACCTGTAGTACTTGGACGTAATTCACTTCATTAGGGAAGACTGTATTAGCCCTGGGAAAATCATAATGAAAGAGATCTAAGAGGTTGTCATGTTAAAAGATAGAGGTTTGTTTATCAGGGGCGGGGAGGGGGGAGCCTTGTTCTGAAGAATAAAGTAAAAGGTAACTGGTCATCACACTAGAGCCACAGATATTTACCCCAATCCGAAAAGTTCATTTTCTAGACAGGCAGCAGGCTAGTAGCTACTTCAGTGAAGCTACTGGATGGAATTGAGTCTACAATTGTGTCCCTACTCACAGCATATAGTGAAGCTATTAGGTACATCTGAGAGCCATTTAAATGCAAATAGGATGTGAGTTTGTCAGTGACTAAAAACAGTATTCAAGGCAATGGCCTTAGTAATTAGAAACCATCTGGTATCATGAAAGCATACAATGCTTTCAGTATTTCCACAAGCCAAAAGGTTGCATTTTATCTCCTACAGTAATAGAAACACCTATGCTTATGTGTTAGAGTGCTGAAAATATGCAAAATCAGATCCATCTTGCTATTTTTCCTCTGGGTCACTCCTAAAAAATAATGAGAACCCTGGAAGAGAGAGTGCCATGAACTACAAAAAGGAAATTTAAGAACACACACAAACAGATGAGTACCTGACAAAATGAAGGAGACTTGCTGAAACCTTTACCTTTTTTTTACCTGGTAATATTATGAAAGACATAAACCAAAAGATAAGTTTGATAGTTCACCTGGCAGATCTTCTTACAAAATTATGTCTGTATTTTCCATGTGTGATATGTAGCAGTGGATTCAAAATAAAGTAATTTATCTAAAACCTCTCTCTTCTCTGGCCCTTAGAAGCTTAGGGTTTAGGATTTTAATGCTGCAGAGACTGAAATGAAAATATTCTAGTCTGTCAGTCTAAACGTAAACTACCCTTCATCATCTTTCTTTCCAACCTAATACACCCTAGAGAATTGCAATCTATAGTTGCACTAATTGTCATCTTCAACATCATATTCACATGATGTTTACAATTTTCAGTTTCATTTGGCAGTTTGTAACAGTTGACAACAATACAGAACTTCAGCTCCAGAATTTATTAGTGATAACTATAAAGGATATGGAAGAAAGTAATATTAAGTGATTTCATTTTGAGAGTTTCAATAGTTAGAGGAGTAAAAGGAGAAGCCCTCTGTAGTCATGCAAAGGATGCAGTTTTTATGGAGAGTCAAACTGTTGAAACATCTAGATCTTTGTGTTTAATTGACCTAACTA
>VYZV01025179.1:239874-294527 GCA_013401275.1 Pandion haliaetus | reverse complement strand
AAAAAAAAAACCGCCCCCACCCCCCCCCCCCCCGGTTTCTTTCTTGGAATGGCTGCACCTCTTGTAATAAGATGGCTTAATTTTTGTGATCTATGAGAGGAAAAGGAAATAAAGTGCTTCTTGAGAATAAATCAAAATAAATATACATATTTAATGGCAGGAAAAAAAGAGTTCTGAAGGGCTACCTCCAGCCAGGTATTTTCTCAGATGAGTCTTTTCCCCCATAACTTTTTCAAGAGCAATCTGCACAACAGTTGAAGATGCCAAAAGTTGCTTTAGCAGCAGAGTTGAATTCCCCCAAGTCTGTGTCTGCTCCATCACTGGTTTGTAAAATCTGCGCAAAACACCTTTGCCCAAAGTGCTGCTCCTCCTGCACAACAGCATCAAATAAAATACAAAAGAAAGAGGAGAAAGAAAAAAAAAAAAAAAACCAAAACACCCAACCAAAAACAAAAGAAGGAAAAAAAAAAAATCCACCTGGTTACATCGACTTCATCCCATTGGCAGTAGTGTTCTCCGAGATCCCGTCGCTCACAGCTGCCGAGTCGTGGAGGCCGGAGTAATCCTTGAGTTCAGAGTTTGTCAGGAGCAGGGGCTGCTCCCCCTTCTTGTGCGGCAGGAGAGGCTGCCGGGTGTAGTGTTCCCCGTCCGGGATGTTCTCGGGCAGGTTCTGGTTCTTGCTTTCCGGCAGCAGCAGGATGCAGATGATGCAGATGAGTGTACAGCAGGCGAAGATGACGTGGTGGAGGAAGTAGCCTTTCTGGTTGTGGAGCTCCATGATGGGGGCGGTCAGGCGGCCAAAGCCCGCGCTGGCCAGGACCAGCCCCAGCCCGCCTCCCCTGCAAACACAGCAGAGGTGAGAGCCCGGCCCCGCAGCCCGCTCCTGCCAGCACAGCCCCTTCGACACTGGGGTGGGAATCCCACAGCCTGGTCCCCCAGACTAATCCCCTGCCTGGCATGCACCTGGGCATCTGAAATCTCTAAAGCAAACCCAGTTTGCTCACAGCTCTCATGCTGCACAGTTGCTCCAGTACGGAGCAGCTTTGCTGTTGTAGATCGTTACTGCCTATTTGCCTCAGTGTGGGGAAATAACTATACTCACTTAAGTATCTTTTCTGCTCCCACATAAAAAGAAGAGGAGCTTTATTACATGAGCATGTAGACAGCCCTCTGAAGTATTCCCATGTCCAAGTATTCCCATATTCAGTGAGGGAAAACCAGATTTTGTTTAGCATGCCAGCCTTTTCCAGCTTAGACAAGACACACCAAGAAGCAGTAGGTGCAGAAGTCAATTCTGGCTGCCTCTGAAGTATCTGGCATCAATCAGCAGTGGAGGCAGGAGGTTAGACTTTACAGGCCACTGCCTCGATCCATTATACCAAACACTGAGTCCATAAAAACATGTTGTGGCTGGAACCTCTCAACCTACTGTTCTAATAAAATGCATAATTTTCAGAAAAAGAAGGTAACATAACTAGTAGTCAGAATAGAGAACAAGAGTTTGGGATTAATTTCCAAGACCTCCTCTTCACTCACTGTACAAGTTGAGGTAGGTCCCTCACTTCACGCTTTCTTGTTCTTTGTGTGTATTCTTGTATCACAGAAAGGTTACGAAAAGGTTAGCATTGGTGAAATGCTTAAATTATAAATAGGTACATTTATAAAGTATTCTTTACAGCAGAAATGCTTATTTATTAAATGCAATGTGCTTGTGTATTGAGATCATACATGCATACACAGCAAAAACAGTGAAAACACATTAAAGCTTAAAAAAAAAAAAAAAGTGAAAATAACTTCATTTTCCTCCAGTTGCAAGCATGGAAGTCGCTTATGCAAGCCACATTCAGTGCTCTCTCCTGATGCTCGACTATGCAAGCAACCTCCCTTGCAATTTCTCATCTTGCTCATCAGCGTCTCTCCAGGTCCTGGAGCAGGCCGGCCTGGCACACCTCCGGCCACGTGCGCACGCCCACCTCATTTTGAGGCACAGGTCACGCTGCCGGGACCTGTCCCCACTGGGTGACACCGCACAGAAGCGGCACCGCAGGCGTTTCAATGGGGCAGACCATTCCCTCCTCCTGCCACGGCACGACTGAGGTCTCTGGCCAGCAGAATGTCACCCTCAAGTGACTCATTTTAGCAAAATCTGTGAGAGCGGCAGCTTGTCCTTCATTTTCCAAAGACCCTGCTGCCTGCAGAGGGAGGTCTCCCCGTGAGCTTAATTGCTGGCACCCTGCACCCCACTCCCCTACCAAGCTCATCTGGGCAGCATGCTTCCTGTGGCTCCTTCAGGAGATACCATCTATTCCCAAACCCTCTGGTGATCAGACGGGCTCAGGTGCTTCAGTTCATGGCCCAATAGCAGAGATGTAATTATTAATGATAAGCAGACCTTACAGAAGACAACTGCAGAAGGCAAATGAACTGCTTTACATCAACTACTTGGAAAAAAAAGTTTCATTGACTGTTGAGCATACTAGAAATCCCAGCACTGTAAACCTACAAATGCCAGATTCACTCAGCCAACCACTGTGTTAAAGCTAATCTTCACCCACTCCTTTCCAAAATCCACTGCTGCTTACTTGACAGCTGAAGGGCAGCAAGCACAGGTTTCAAAAGATGCTCTTGGGACACTGACTGGATCAAAAATTCATGTACGAACCTTCTAATTCTCCAGACTCGGCAGAGCATCTTTCACAGACAAAAGTGATTTCCCCAAATACTGCAAAAGCCCTTATTAAAAACTTGCCAGCTTTCCGATGGCAATTTAGAAACCCAGCTGAATGCAGCCATTGTGCAACTGGCCTCCCTGCAACTTCATTAATACGCTCACATGAGTAATCGACACAACCAGCCTCGAATGCGTGGCAAATCACTTTCCAAGCTGGCTCCGGAGCAACAAAAGCCCGCTCATTTACATCAGTGTTTGCTACAGCTAAATTGTATCTCAACCCCTGAGAAGGACCTGAGGTGAGTTTTAAAAGCTACTGTAGAAGGACATCAAGCAAGCTGAAAGGAAACAGGAAAAGGCAACAACAAAGACAGCTCTGTCATTACGGGTCAAGTGGCTTCAGATTTGGAGGGGAAAAAAAGTTTTTCCATATGATGTCAGTAATTAGAGCAGGCATTACTTTATCCAGAGCCATCAAAACCTGGCAGAAGGTGGCTTGAAAATACATTTTGGCATACGTCCTAAAAGATTTTTTTTTTTAAATGTTTGACTATACTGCAAATATGAACATGGAAAAAAAAGGAAAACTGAAAATACTGCCAGGAATTTTTTGTTGTTCACATGCACATCAGGAAAATGGGTACAGGGCAAGAGAGGAAGCACCCTCGTAATTCACACTGTTTTTGCAGGCACCACGGGGCAGCAGGAGGAAACCAAAAACATTCAGGGTCTTTTGGGGCACCACTCCTCCTCAGCACGAGGTCTCCGACGGCAGGGAGACAGCGTCTGTACTTCAAACATACTCGGAGGTGCAAAGCAGAGCTGAGGGAGGGAGCGCGAGGGCTGCTGGCACCCACAGCGAGACACAGCTTCTCCCCTCACACCTCTGCCTGGCAGCAGCTGCTGTGGGGGGCTTGCCCATGGCAGGGTCCCACGGGTGATCGGAGCCACTTCCCCGACCCCTGCTCGCCCGGCGGCAGTGAGGCAGGATGGTTTGCGTGAGGCTTACGGTCCTGACATGGGCAAATGGCAAACAGACCTTGGTCCAAAATTTTGTCCTCGGGAAGGGCCTCCCTGTTCGCAGAGGAGAATTTCCTTGCACGCTACTGCAGTATTTTTTCAGAGAGCAGTAAAACATTCTCGCTGATATTCTTTGCTCGAACAAGGCTAAACCTAAGATAGGGGACTTGCCCTTCTCAGCATTGCTCAGGGGAGCAGAGAAATGTTAATCCTATATTCAGATGGCCATTTGTCTGTCTTGAGCAAATGAGTCGACACATGGCATGGCTCGGAGTACAGAAGAGCCAGAGAGCTACTCAGACTGGAGGAGACTTTGGGAGAGCGCCTACTCCAGCCTCCTGCACAAAGCAGGGCCAACACTGAATTTGGACCAGGTTTTTAGGGCTTTGTCCAGTCAGCTCAGCCACTTCTTGAAGTCAGTCCCTGAAAACCTCCATGCTTTTTCCCTGCCTTTCCTGTACATAAGTGACCTTGTTGTGTGCTCAGTCCTAGGCCAGAGCTTCAGTAACACACCAGGACGCCCTTGGCCTCATGGGGCAAGGCACCACCTTGGAAAAGCCAGGCCTGGTTCAGGTCCCAGTAAACAGCACTGTACCCCACTGGAAATTTGGCATGAGACAGCTATTGATGGGTAAAGCTCCTAATTTGGCCATTGCTGCCCACCCTCTGTTTCTTTGGATGGGTGGGCGCAAAAGCAGGACACAGAGAGGAAAAAAACAGATGCCTCTTCCACTTGAGAGTACCTGAGCATACAGAGGATGGGGAAAGGATACACCATGCTTTCCTCAGCCTACTCCTGTTTCTCAGCTGTGCAAACTGCAGCGGTGTTTCCCATCAAGACTGTTAGGGATGGATTATCAGAGCTACTTAGTGCTTAAATTCAGCATTTGGAAGGCGCTCCGTACTGAAGCCCCCATACAAGGAATGGGAGCTCCTGGTGAAGCCCTCCTACCTAGCACCAGGAGACCAGGGTGCAGTGCAAGGGTACGAAGGGCCCCTCTGTGCCATGTGATAGTGTGAGACCTTTGCGTTTCTGGAGCAGGCGGCACCTCTTGGCGATGAAGATGGTTGTTTACCTCCTACACCACTGTAACCGTTCATTTCAACACCATAGCAGTAGAGCTGGATGGGTGCTATGGCTTTGCTGTCATGCCACCGATAACGGTAGTGCTATTTTCCTCCTCAGGGATGGGGGATTACAGATGAAGGATTTAATCAGGGAGACCCCAGAGACGGCCCCAGCACTCTCTCTGCCTCTCTTTTCCTTAAGGTTCCTCAAGATTCAACCAAAAGCATGTTAAGATGGTCTGAAACACTAAAGGCTATCCAAGGCAGTATTTTGGAGAACAGGTTATGAGGGAGCAGCCAGATCCCACCAAAATACAAGACATGAGGCAGCTTAACCACATCTCTACCTGAGACAGGTTTATGCACCGTCCTGAGCTCCATCTCCTAATTACAGCCCTGAGTGGATCTCATCAAGAGCTTCACAGTGGTAGGACCGCAAAGCGCTGCAGTGTGTCATCATCCCTATTAATAAACAGGGACCCTGAGGCATATCCAGCTATTGTCACTCACCTGGTGTTACCCAGCAGTGTCAGGGGAAGCAGAATTTTGGCTCCCAGCCAGAATTTTGTCCCCTTCCCTGTAGCTCTGTAAGTGATTTAAGGAAAAAAGCTTGCTAAGTTCACACTGCGCATCTGACCCTACTTGGCAGATTCTTTTGTGGCTGACGTGGCCAATTCCTTATCTATGTGTCTTTTAAACAGAGACAAGGAGAAAACTAAAAAGGCATAAAAAACACCAAACAGACTGACACACACATAAGTAAATAGCTGTTAGTGGTTTGGGCTGCTGTATAATCTCCTCACCACTCACACTGCCTTTCCCTGTGGAAATAATGTTATCTGTAAAATACGTTCACAAAGTCAGATAGCCTGGAAGAAAAGGCCATGGATCAAGGAGACTCTGGCTACTCAGCTGACAGTTTTGCTAAGTTAAAGTCTGACTTTGCAAAGTTGTTAAAAAGGCATATAATTTGGAGAAAAAAAAGAAAAAGAAGAGTATCCTCTTCCCTCCACCCTCTCTCCTTCCCACCCGTATGACCTACATTCCTGGGAAATTCAGTGGAGTCAGGGTGGACTCCTGAATCGCTGTGGCATTGCTGAAAACAATCCTGAACACAAAGGCACAACTTCGTGCTGTAAAAGATAACAGTGAATACATAAAGCGGTACAAAAACCTGACTATATAAAGACATTTTATGGGAAGCTTTCTAGTGAAGATCATCTGCCTGATTTCTACTATTACTCAGAATGAAAACGCTCCTCTCTAGAAAAATTTTGAGCCTCTGCTAAGACAGATCTGGGTGCAAAGAGAAAGATGACTTTATCTGCAATAAAGGCAGACCACTCACACTGGTGCTGCTGTAGGCGAGGCAGACTTGCAGAGCACCTACACGCAACAAAACCATGTAACACTGTGTGTTGCAACACCTCCTTTCCACCTAAGCATCTCTATAGCTAGCTTGATTAACCTGCCCTATGGAGGCAGGGATTGCCTGCACCTATGTCCTCCTCTGCACGCTTGTGGAATTTCTCTTTTCCTATGAAGCCATAGACTCACATGGCCACTGCTTGTCCAAATCCAGCACAGTAAGTGAAGCAATAATGTGGTTCAACCACATGATCTGGTTCAGCTAAGTATTTAAGACCCTACTGCACTGCAAACAAATGCAATTCATAGGATGCCTGGCCTGCTGATAATCACCACGATGGGACACAAGGTGGAGCCATCGGAAACAAAGCCTCTGTCCACAGACATGTATTTACTTGGGCAGACTGACGGCAGCGACATTAAATTAAAGAGTGGCCCAAAAACTGTGCAAGGTCTCCAGTTATGGGGGATTTCCCCTCCCATACAATGTGTTAAGTTACACAGCCAGTTATCAATTAAATGAGGATAATTTCAGCCCCATCCTTTGAAGAGAGGGGGCTCCAATATCTCACCTGATTACCGTGGGTGTGATTTCAGCACAGAAGAACACACTGAGGCTTCCAACGGCATGCGAAGAAAACATACCCACGATGGAAAACGCGGTAGAGAATTTGTCTTTGACGCTGTCACTCATACCTGCCAAGACAAGTGTGTTCATAAAAAGCGAGAATGAGGCCAAACTTCCAAGGAAGAAAACAAGAAAACCTGTTTATGTTACTCATTCTCCCTAGACGAGAATTTGAGTCATTTCTGTAATACTAATTTAAAACTGGTATTTATAAAATCCATTCCCCAAGCACCTGAGACACAAACATACATGAAAAAAACCATATGTCATGCCAAAAATGGCAGTGATCTCTGAATTATTTATGCCCAGTCACCACAAAAAGGTAAAACCCAAGAAAAAACACATCTTTGGGCAGTCTTTTAGGCACCAGCCACTTCCCTCCCACGTTTGACAGACAAGCGCAGGCAGGCAACATTCATCAAGCTGCCAAACACCTGGTACAGCTCAGTGGCTTAGGCACTGGAGAGGCTCACAGGACAAGAAGGGGAAGAAATAAGTGCTCCCATCTCTGTGCTAAGCCTCTGCACGTGATCCATCTGTAAACTCTATAACAGAGTTTACAACAGGGTTACAACAACCCCCAGCTTGACAGCCTTCACCTGACAACTCTGGACAAGAAAAGTTGATGCCAAGGACGGTGAAGCACTCTCGTAAGTCACTGTGTCCAGCAAGGCTGTTTGCTCAATCATTTCACGTCTGGATAGCAGCAAGGTTTCTGGGAGCGAACAGTGTCTATCAAGCACAGGGAGAAACCTAAACAAAGCTAAAGGAAACTGTCTCCTAGTCACTACATCCCTCACTTGATCCCTGCTCGCCACCTTCTGCAGGCAGGGGCGGGATACCTGGTCCAGGGTTGTACAAGCTCATGTGGTCCGTCCTGGCCGGTGAGGAGGCCATGTTCGCAGACACTATTGCACCATAGGAGGGGAACACACATCATGCCTGACAGCAGCACTGAGGAAAGGACCGGAGGTTTGCAGCCAATGCCCCCCGCTTTCCTTCAGTCAAGTCCCAAGATCTGCTTGGAGAAAGGGCTGCTCAACAGTGTGCAGTCCCAGGCAGGTGCATTCTCTGGGTTGGATGCAACAAAAAGTAACACCTGCTTTTGTTCTTGTTGAATATATCAGCTCTCGGGAGAGCAAAAGGTATTTGTGAATTCTTAGGTTACAACTTCGGAAACGTGCTACAGCAAGCTCAGGGCTAAGCCCTTTCTGCAATGCACCCCATGCCTGTGTGAGAGGGCAAATACTGCCAGCAGACAGGTACATGAGAACAGCACCTTGCAAACTATGGGTCTCTGGGGCTCCCGGCACCTTTTGCATAGTGGGTGAGGCTGCAGCACTGATCCCACAGGGAGTCACAACTGCTCAGCACAACAGACCTTGGAAAAGCCGGGCAAGGACAGGTCCATTAAATCAAATACAGAAGGGTAAGTTTTGTTCCCCTGCAGCCTGCCACTGTGCTGCTATTACAGTACTTCAGGCTGCGATAAGGTGCCCAGGGAAGTATTTTCTAAGGTGCCTAAGTCCACTTATCAGAAGGGACTTTGGCATCTCAGATCTTTCTGGGAAAGACTGAACTGGGAATGTTGCTTCTGAGAAGGAGACTTTCTGAGAAACCCTTGACCCATATATAAAAATAGACCTTGGGGGACCTCTGCACCCTCTCTTAACATGGAGAGGTGAGTCAGACTATGGAGAGGATGCTACACCAAGAGACTGCATATAAACAAGCAGGCCTGCCTACAAGCGGGGTCCCAAGTAGAAGCAGGCTTTCCCCCTGCACCCCTCTGTGGCAGTAGCTCCGCTCTGGGTGCTTTGGCCCTGGTCTTTCGGATCCACCCGCTCCCGGGGGAGCGCTTCCAGCACGATGCAGACTCATCTGTAAACCGTACCTGAGTCTGGAAGTTGACTGTATTTTCCAATCACTGGATCCAAGACCACAGAAGTTGGAGTAACATAAAAATAAGAGAGAAAGGGAGAGAAAACAAGAACATACTGTTATGTATTTATTTATCCAAAGGAAAAGAAAAAAAAAAAAAAAAAAGGAAAATCCCACATGCCACCCTAGCCCCCCATACACTTCTCCTTTCCCATGCCACAACTGGCACATCTTCCTGTGGCCACCAGATAGGACATGCCGTTTCCAGGCCCCTTTCAGCTGGAGGACAGCATGCTAATGAGACAGTGATAACAAACGCATCAGTAAAGCATTTTTAAGAGCCCTAGAATTACCACTGGGATTAACACAAAGGCCTCTTTGTCATTAACAAAGGGGGAGAAGAGAAACTGCTGTGGTGCTGTAGCCCCAAGGGAATGGCCAACAGAGGCTTTAGTTACAGAGCAAAACTTTGGGCATCAGCACCGTCACACTGGTGGGAGACCTATTTCTCGCCAAAACCCTGAGCTGGTGGTTCACGCATCATGTTAGCCACCAGGTGCTATATGTCCTAACCGCAAAGGAGCACATGCAGTACTGGACAGCAAGGGGAAGGGCAGTGGCATAAGCTGGGCCACCAGCTCTGCTGGTGGTCTCCCACCAGGCTCCTGAGACATCCCAGGTGACACCCTGGGGTCCAGAGGAAGGGACCTCAAGGTCTGCCGTGGGTTTGCTGCTGATGGAGAATGCCCCTCTCCTTCTCTCACCCCTCCTTCTAAAACTGATTTCATTTGCTAATTACACCCAAATTATGCTAAGCTAAAACATGCAGGAGGCTGTAACAGATTTCATAATCAGCAGGGTCATTGCTTCTCTGCAAACACTGTCTAGCTCTTCTGAGAAAGAAGGCGGGGCATGGTCTAGAGCAGGGGGAGACAACCTGCTCTGAAGTTCAAGGCTGCCTTTCCCTCCTCTTCTCACAAAGGGCCAAGGGCAGAGTGGGGAAGGCTGCCGGGCACACAGCATTGAGAGAAGTCTAGGTGCCAATGCAGCAGCAAGCACCTAGAGCCCACAGCTGCTCTTAGTTTTAGCAACTTCGCTCACAAAACCACCTAAACCCATTATGGAAAAGGTTGTAATGATTCCTACAGGGTGTTCCACCCCACCTCCCTCACCCCATTTTTGCTGTTGAAAAACTGCAACCAGATTTTCATGCCTCTGGAGCAGACTTACACGGTTCTGGCATATTTTCTTTCCACTAAGCAACTGCATGTTTATTACCTCAATAGCCTCAACAAACACCTAATGTCATTAAAAAAAAAAAAAAAATTAGTTGAATCTAGTGTAGAGAGACCCCGATGGACACCAACAAAAGGAAGTGGAGTTTTGGGAGACAACAAACACAGAGCGGGCACCTGCATGTGGTTGGTCACACCCATCAATGGGTTGGGGATGAGATGGGGCCAGGGGGCTTCTCCCACTTGCAGCTGGGACAGCTGGACATGGTAAAGGTGTGCTCAAAGGGAATGTAAACATCTGTGCCAAGGTGGGAGCAAACACACATGATTTTGGAGTTTCCTCCATGTCATGAAAGAGGTTCCCTGTTTCCCTTCCACACTCCCACAAACAGACGTTCGCTAAAGCTTAACTTAGTAAATGCTTTCAGGAAACACGGTCTGTAAACGTGGACAGCTCTTGCTGGCTCGGAGTTGCCTTCAGCATGTGGGAATGTGAAATCTTTCCATCCTCAGTGCAAAAACCTCTTTCTCATTAAAGCCCTTAATTATTTCTAAACTTAGAAATGAAAAACAGCAACCACCAGCGTTCTGGTGTTTTTCTCATAGCCAGTTTGTCCAAAGCAACCCTCAACTCTCTTCCCCGTTCCTTGGGGTAAGGTTTCAAGGACAGGGGTCTAATGGTTCGCAAGTGTGAGAGTGGCAAAGCACATCCTACCTTCCCTCTGCTTCAACACCTCTCTGATGCATCATGTTCAACTTCCTCAACCAACAGAAAATTAAGACAAGGCAATAAAATAAAAAAAGGAAAGGGAGTATTTCTGTAGCAGTTTTAATACCTGTAGCAGCTCAAAAGGGCCAAAGAAAGGTCACTGCCTGCAAAGGAGGAGGTGTGACACTCTTGCTTTTGGCAGGAACAACCCATTTGAAAAGCTGTGTCACCTCACAAAATTGGGTGTATTCATTCACATGGACTACATGTACACACCATGTTAAAAGTAGGGTCTCTCAGCTGCGTATTTCCATGCTACCTCTACCTGTATATTACTCACATGTAGCAAGATGCTTGGAGCAGGCAGAGGACGTACACTTACTCCTTTAACTTCTGCTTGTTTGGAAGCTATTCAAGAAACAGACTCAAGTGGGAAAGTTTTCCCTTTCCAACCCCTACTCAGCTCTTTCCCCAGAGAGTATTCCACTGAAATAAAATTAAAAGTGCTTTTTGTTTGTTTGTTTGTTAGCTTTCAAGTGACAGCTCTAGTAGCAGCCCCAATGTTCAACGAGCTTCACCACAGGGACTCATCCAGAACACAATGACTTTTGTTAATGAACCTAAGACAACAAGTATTTGGGGAATCCTTCAAATGAATTCAGCTTCTTAAAATAAGCAGGTGTATGGCATGCCAAATCTGAGCAAAGCAAAGGAAATGCTAATATTTTCTGGTCCCTTATTTGCACGGCAGACTTGTGTGGTCCAGAAAAAATCATCTCCAACTTACAGTTGAGAAGGCCCAGCTGCAGAAGTGATGCCAGAGCTGTAAGGATCATGAAAAGCAGGAGTCCTCCTCTCCTCCCTAGAAACCCGACCACTGGGCACATGGCCAGGCAGGATGCCAGCGCAATCCCAGCCATGGTGTAGTAGTCTGCATAGAAGTTGTGCGTAATCGCCATCTTCGCTTCGTGCCCCATCATGCTTTTCGCAAAACAGTGGTGTATGCCGTAACCAGTCAGCCTAGGGGGAACAGGAGAGGGCAAGAGGAGATCATTGCTGAGAAGGCAGCCATGCACTGCAACGTAATTCAACGTAGGAACACATTAATGCGGAAAGAATTTCTTCTGCTGCAGAAATACAACACCTGGTGCAAAAAGACAACTCAGACTTCTAGGTGCTATTGTAAAAATTAGCAGTGATCATAAGAAACAAAAGAAAAACCCCTATACAACCAGACATTTGCTATCTACTGGCTTCATTTGTTGCTCAACATTGGGGTACGAGCAACTTTGTAAGGACTCCTAGTGCATGACTGGTTTTCCCAACGTATTTCAGAACTCCCCTATCTTGAGAAGGGTATCTGTTCCCGGTGCATCTGCTGACAGCCGCAGAGCCAATGTTGCTGCAATGAAGCAGCCTGTGTGCTTGGACAGCAAAATACCATGCAATACAGATATGTCTTCCAGGAAGACCCACCTGTCTGTGGCATTTGGTCGTACTAAAGGTTGCATCTCGCTTCCCAACCTAGCCTGTTGCAACTGAAAACCCCTTAGAAATGAGTACTTGAAGTCACAGGTGCTGCAATGATTATTACAGTGATGAAACAATAAGCCCTAATTCAATCTACATATTTACACCACCCTTCATAGCAATGCATTTACCCTTCTTTTAAAAGCTTCTTTGTGATACCAGTGATCAACATCTTGCCACTCCATTCCTCTTTCTCCTCCCAAAAAAAGAAAAGAGAGAAGAGAGAGAGGGAAAAGAGAGAAGAGAGAGAGGGAAAAGAGAGAAGGGAGGGTGAGCAGGGGTCTGGAGGTACAGAAGTCAGATGAGCGGCCCCAGCATCACCCCTGACAGGGTACAAAACTGCAGCAGGCCTGCTATGGGAGGTACTGCTCCCAACTGTCCCCATCACAGCACAAACACCCCTGCCAGCAAAGGCCTCCTGCCCCTGGCATTTAGATCAGACAAACCTCCTGTTACACATTAATTGTGCCTGACAGAGCAGCAGGTGTGGGTCCAGGTCTCCAAAAAATGAACGGCAGGTACATTACACTGATACAACTCTATCCTCCTGAACGTCAGGAATTTGAAGCACCGTCAGTGTAAACCAGATATTAATATAAGCATAGAAACAGGTGGGGGAACACACAATCACTGAGCGCATGACAGCCCAGAGCCTGGGGCACTTCTGCAATCTTGTGAATCAATGCTATAGTTCAAAAATACACCCCCAATACCAAACACCTTCCCCTCTAAAAAAAACCCAGCACAAGTACTTGCTGTTATACAAGAATGTAATTTGCTTTGATTATCTAGATTATAACGGACTCCTCCCGTAAGTGAAATATTAATCAGCAAAACAGTATTTAATAAGAGGGCAGAGTTAAAGGGTGTGTATCTTCTCTCTTTCCCTTTTGTGCATGCAAACACACCTGCTAAAGTTGTTATTTAGGCCATGACCTACAAACCAAATTAATGTATCGTCTGCAATTTGCTTTCCAGCCTGCTTCCCCAGGAATCACTCTATTATCTTAACTTCCTGAGCAGCTCAGAACAGTTGCTTTTAAAACTAAATACATTTATCTCCCTTGATGTCTCTCAATTCCCTGCAAAAGGTTCCTTCTCCATGTTCCACGCTGTGAAAATTTAGCACAGCCCCATCTAACAAGAATAACAGAATTAAAATTCAATAGTTTTTTTTTCACCCCCTAAAAACAAACATGAAAGCTATTTCCTCAAACACACATCTGCTTCATGCGCTTCTTGGATGGCAAACAGCCTCCGTGGGCTATTGCCAAAAGTCACTCTTTGCGCTGCCTAGTTCTGGTTTAGGGAATTTCCAAATGTGTGTAATTAAAAAGGGTGAGGGAGAAGGGGAGAATTCCCCACATAAACATTTTTCACGAATACAGTTAACACTGGCTATTAAATCTACCAGCTCAGCCTAAGAGGAAAATGCTGTTTCAGAACAGAGGAAGTCACCCACTGGTAGGTGGGAGAGAGCCACAAAAATTATAAAACCAGAGTTGGTTCTGCAACCAGTAACACTGGAGACCAAGCCCTGAAGTCCGTGTGCCTCTGGGTGACTATCTGTCCAGCACAGGGGCTGTCCTTTCTGGGTTATGACTGATCTACGAGCCTGTTAACAGGAGTGAAGGTTGCAGACTAGGGCCCTGAAGTAATGAAGAAAAAGCCACAAGAGAGCTATGTACTTCTAAACAGAGCAGAGGATGGGGGATTTCCAGTGTTCTCCCCATCTCCCATTTGAAAAAAATCACAAAAGGAATTCAAATGACCATTTTTCTAAGACTGAAAAATTAGAATATCCACTGCTGCTGCCCTTCCAGAAGTTGCGTTTGGTTAGAGGCTAAATTTGCAGCCCATCTATTTCCTCTGTACAAGGCACTTAGTTCTGGGCAGAAGGTCTCAGAGCCTGGAACCTGCAAAACCTTCAGGCAGATGCCTGGTTTTGTCCATGTAAGCATGTCCAAGCTGAAGCCTTAGGACACAGGCATCACATTGCTCTGTGTGAGACTGCACCTTCTCCCTGCATGCCCCATACGTGATTTGGGAGAGCTGAAGCACTTTGTAATCTGCTTTTGAAGACCTGTCAAGGACAGCTGTTATACAAGGGAGCACGCTTGTATTTACTGGCAAGCAACATCTTCCTCTGCAATACAGCTATATCAGATGTAAACAACTTGAACTTGCGCTCCTGGGGCATTAATGATTTCAAAAATCCCACCAAGGGTGCCAGCAGCAGATGTCAGCATGCATGAGCATGTACCAGCACGTGTCCATGCAAGACCACTGGTGATAGCAATGCACTTGCAGCATGACACCTGAGAAGACACATGGTGCTGCTCCCTGAAACAGCCAGAGAGTTCCTCCACATTTGCCATAAAAAGTAATTCCCTGCAACAACTGGTGTTTTTCCAGGATCATTTATCAGAGACACCAGTAAAGGGTCCCACACTAGGAAACAGAGGAGCTCCCCCATAATTTCCCATTACTGCTTCCAGTTCACCAACCACACAACTATTCAAACAGAAGGAGATCAGACTTACGAGTTCACACACAATACTACGATGTTTTTCCACAGGTTCCTGGTTCCCACCACTTTAACAATGCAGACTTTCTTCGGTCTCCTGGCGATCTCCTTTTCCAGCTCTGAAACAAACCAAATCAAAATTATTCTTTCACTGGGTAGAATGAGGGGGATAAGCTTCGCTTGTGAACTACAGATATTCTGAGGGATAATCCAGAGAGCAGGACGCTATTGATTTCACTTACAGCAGCTATAAAGACGCTAAACAACCTGCCTAAAGTTCACCTCAGGTTCCTCCTTTTCTTCCAGGCTTCCCTTAACCTCCTTGGGGCTGAAGAACTGCCCAAGAACTCCTTCACACTGCAAACCTTCTCCCAGTTTAAAACCTGTATGAAGAACCGGTGCAGGACAGAGCTTGATCCCAGCAAGCATGATATAAAGTTTCCTGAAGAACTTCAGGATTCTGCTAATTTTTAAACCCCCACAGGCAGGACTGTGCTCCTGCAGGATCGCTCTCAAAGAGTGTCCCTTAGCTCTGTTACGAGAGCTGCTGCATTTCTGCAATGCACACCTGAAAAGCCATGGAAAGGACTGGAGCTCAAACCCATTTTGCGTGGGGATCTTTTGAGGTTTGCTCAAATTCAGGTTTCAGAAAGAAGTGGCTAGGACACTATGTCAGCTCATCCTCTTCCCCCCCCAAATTTCAAATATTTAAAATTGTTCTGGTGATGTCCTAAACAGACGACATTTCCTTAAAGAAAAATCCTTGGGCATCATCAGCTGTGGTATCTGTATTTCAGAACTAAAGCCTCACCGTGTCCTTGAAGTGCTGGGCACCTGCAAGCTAACCTTTCTTTACAGTGCTATAGTAACACACAAGGCTTGCAAATATTGCACCTGATATTCTTGTTCGCACTGGACAAAAATGAAGGGGACTGCTTACTTCCCAAATATCACTAGGTTAGAGCTTGAACACCTACCTAAGCATGCCCACAAAACCACTGTTTCCAACCTACTGGATCAGTGAGACAGCAGCAAGGGCAAGAAGTCTGGTAAAAACGTAAGAAGCTGTAGCTATGAAGAAGCATCACAAAAATGATGCACTCCAAGAGTACAGACTAGGACTGCTTTTTAGGGCAAAGAGTTGTACTGCTGCTTTCTAGACTGACTGCGTTTAAAGGCGGCAGCGTGGTCCTGTTCTGAACCATGCATGTGTTCCCTTTGTGCATATGCAATTAGCCTGGGTGTCCTCAGTTGTCCGCACTGGCCTGCCCCGACCTCTGCCTTACTCCACTGAATAGCAATCTCTAAGAGATGCAAGACAGGAAAACACAAAAGCAAGCTGTGGCGGGGAAAAAAAGAGATAAATCACCTGAATTTACAAACAAAACAAAAGACATGCTTGTCTGCTCTTATTAGAAAATTGTATCATAAAAATAATAAATCAAAGAAACACTATTTATATGCAGATAGTTGAGCTATTCACTGCTCACAGGTCACTCCTAGTCTTCTGTCTAGACTAACTACAGGGAAGGCTTCTGAGAAAAGCAGAAAAGGGTATTGTATGTTAATGATTGTACTTAAGCAGAATATTGCCATACTACTTTCCTTACTACCTGATAACAGCCATTTCTCCTGAATCTACACAGCATGAAGCTCACAAA
Source organism: Pandion haliaetus (assembly GCA_013401275.1). Taxonomy (NCBI): domain Eukaryota; kingdom Metazoa; phylum Chordata; class Aves; order Accipitriformes; family Pandionidae; genus Pandion; species Pandion haliaetus. The sequence continues at coordinate 278,229 of VYZV01025179.1, read as the reverse complement.
AGCATAAAAACAGAGGTGGAGCAAAAGAGGAAATTGGTCAGATTAATATTTGTACTACAGGAGCATTCAGCAGGCTCAGCAATGGATCAGGGCTATATTAAAAAAATAAGCAATGGAAAAAGATGGTACCTAATCTCAAAGAGTAAGGTCAAAATGATCTTTGTAGCAAGATTCTGGAAAGGAGTAAATGGGAATAAAATAATTCAGAACAACTGAAGCAGTTAGACAAAACATAGTTATAAAGCCTATTAATTAAGCCCAAGCCAAACCTTCTACAATGAAAAAGTCAAAGCAAGCACTAGAAGCAGCACAAGGTTTTGAAAAGCTGTCCATGACTGTGTGCTGTTTCAGCCAAAGGGCAACAATGAAAATCACCACCCAAACAACACACTTTGCATAGATTTCATGTGGACAAAAGGGTTCACGCTCAAACTATCTAAGAATGACCAGATCTGGCCTGTCAAACACCTCCTCCTCTGTCAGCAGGAGACTGTCCCTGATGCCACTTCTTCAGATTTTCTTAATTTGGGTTTTTTTGTTTCTCAAAGTAATTTTTACTTTTTTTCTTTGGGAAGAGAAAGTAGATTTTATTGTCAATATGTGCTTTATTGAGCCACAACTTAATAAAATTAAGAGAAGCAACACTTAACTTGGTTACACTTCTCTTTGGAGCCAGACATCATTTTGCCGTCCACTCCTGCTTTGTTCATACATTAGCGGTTGCTACAATCCTACAATATGTTCTTTATTTACTGTCACGCATCCTTCTCATGTGCACCCAGGCCCCCTTCAACCTTTCTTATAAATCAGTCTTTCCAAACTAATTCTCGTTAGCGTTTTTCACTGAACTGCTGTTCTGCCCTCAAGTAATGGATAGTCTGTGCGTTATGTGAACTGACAAACACCTCCTCTGCTCAGCTGCAGCAAGGATCACAGGAGGGAGATTTCACCCCTTCTCTACCCTGCCTCATGCAGCAGTCTGCCTTCAGTGGACCCTTGCTTCTGCTCTGATGGGGGTTATGCTCCATGGATACATAGCATCATAGCATCATTATTCGAAAATGTCCCAGAAAAGATTCCAGATGTAGCTGCATTACAAGGATTAAAGGAAAAAAAAGAAAAAAGAAAAAAAGAAAGGAAAGAAAGAAAAAAAAGAACCTGGCCTCAAACCTTAGACCAAAGAATGCAAACAGCTCTGACTTTTTACTGAGAGCCTTCTAGCTCTGCCAGCTATTTACTCCTCCATCCCTCTATGATGTGTTAAAACTCCAAATTAAGTCATCTGCTTCAGATGAATGACTCTCCCCAAATCTCCAACACCATCTATCTTTCTGGCTACTTTCTCCATCCTTTATTCCTATATATACCAGTCAGTTGTTCACCAAAAAGAAACCCCTACTACAAAAGCAATCATTTACAATAATCAAAGTATCATTCAGATAACAAAAAATAAGCTAAGTGACTTGCAAAAAAGTCATCAGCTACAGAACTGGCTCTCATTTAAGTGGCCTGCTGTCTTTGGAGGTAGCCTGCTTGCAGGAAAGGACCTGCTCTGACTGTGATGGGCAACAGGACAGCGGCAGCTCTTAGGCTGTCTGGATTTCACAGGTCAACATTAAGATCTTAAAAGAGAAGTCAAGCCAATGCCTATTAAAAGCCCATGGGAAGCAAACTATTGCTCTCTCAGTTACTGGAATAACACCAGGAAAACTCCTCCTACCCCCAACCTATTCTTTGATTTTGCACTGAAGTCACCAGTGCAGAAGGAATTTGCATGAAACATTTCAGTTCTGACTGATTTACCAGAAAGGAGAGTGTGGAAAATAAAAAATATCTTTATCTATTTATTCAGAGGCCCATTATGAGTTTTCCCATACTCTGGAGCCCACACACACTCTAGGCTTCCTATTCAGGGGCTCAGTAGGAAAACTGTCAACATGCTAACTCTTTATATCTTGGTGGAAATTAAAACTATTCATTGGGAGACTAAAAGTCTCATGGGGAGGGGAACCCTACAAGCTTCCAGCTCCTGATGCTGCTGAATTCTCGTGGGATCCTCTGTGTTTCAGAAGCACGGCTTTCAGAATCAGAAAGCATCTTTAAAGCCTTCAAATGAAGTCACCCATCTCTGCATCACTTGGCAAAGACAAAATAGACAAAGCTCAAATCAAGTAGCCGAACAAGGATGTCCAAAATGACAAGTGTCCTGTGGTGATGGACTTCTGCTGGATTTTTCTGGCTGCTAAACGACACTGTCAGTAGCTCTTTGAACATGAAAAGAGCTATGGAAGCCCAGCACAGATGCTCAATCAATCCCTGGAGCATGACAGCTCTGCAGCAGGAGGCAGACCAGTCCGAAACGCAGAACTGAAGCAACCTACTCTCAGCCATACTGAGTTACTGGTACACAGGGTTATTTATACCTTCCAGGTTTTCTGTCTCCATGATCTCCCTTTGTGCTTATTTATTTATTTTTATAGTGGAGGACTAGCAGCCTGATACCTTGCATTTTTGAAAAGCCTAATAGCAAAGGAATATTGAAGGCTATCAAATCAGAAATTATGAGGTGGGTAAGGAGCTGACTGATGGGCAGACAGCAATAAGCGATAGAAAAATAGAAAGCATAAGCGGATGGCAGGAGGTTAGTAGTGGGGTGACTCATTCTCAAAAAAAAAAAAAAAAATCTTGTTTAATAACCTCACTAGGGAGCTTGGCACAAACCTTAGGAATGTGCCAATGAAGTCTGCTGGTGACAAAGTGAGGCACTGCCAGCAGTACAGCACAGAAATAGGACATTAGAGGGAACTGGGTGAGCTTGAGACCCTGTGTGGCAAAAGCAAGTAAAAACGCAAAATACAGGTAAAATGCTCGGGGACTAATGGGAAATATTTCTGCTGGAAGATAAGCTTTTAGCAAATATTGTGTTGGACTTGGTTATGTACTACTTGAACACAAGTGACTATAAGGCACCAATTTATTGTGTCCATGAGGTATTTGCAATTCAGACAATGGAATACTGGTGCTCTTTTACAATTCTGGTCATCAATATTTGAGAAACTAAAGCTTTGGCAAGCCTATTTATAAAAGGAGAGGAGACAGAGGAGAACTTCAGCTCAGCAAGGGAACAGGGCTGCTGTCTGCTCACACAGCATGGGAAAAGAGAAAAAGAGTTTTAAGATAAAGACAGTCACAGACAGGAGCAAACGGGAAGAGAAAAAAGACAAAGAACCTGGACAGCTGTAGTTATTTGAATTGAATGCTAAAACATACCCCAGTGCAAGAGCAATTTGGAGTCTAGAATGGCCTTCCAACAAAAGCATGGGACATAAATACTAACAACATTTAAAATGAAGCTCATTTCATAAGAGCAACTGTGTAACTCGATGACTGTAATGGCAAAGAGCTGATTGCAATAATTTGTTTCAATCCTGTATTTCTAATTATATTCAATAAAAGATAGGAAAAGCCAGACATAAGGTTGCCACTGCAATCTTCAATTGCTCTTAAGCATTATGATACAGCACTTAATTAGATGATCACACATTAGTTTTTCCCCCAGAATGCTCACTGCAGTCAGCAAATGGGCAGCTCTTAATGATGTCTCTACCTTTCCCATTCAACATGTGCCCCTCAGCCTTATTATCCAAACCTCCCAGTGAGTACAAAATCATAGGTTTCCTCAGAGACATTCCTACAGGGCTGTCAGAATATTCATGTACTTCATCAATACCAATGAAATCATCTCCACCACCTTCTTGTAAGAGTAAGGAAAAAGATTATTCCTGTTTTACAGGCAGGGAGCTAAAACACAAAGGAATTGTGTTCAGAATGAGAAAAATCACACAGCCTTGTAGGTGCCAATATAAATGCTCCCAGCTTTCTGCAAATCAAGCCCCAGAATTACATGCTAGAGACATCCACTGAAGAAATTGTGATTAGTGACAGCACTGAAAGAGCCTGGTTCCAGGGAAATTTCCATCATCGTACAAGAACAACCCTGGCAGACAGAGGGAAGGAGTACAGCTCTTTAGGAGACATTCAGCTTCATTTCCCCAAGACTGTCCTCTTTCCTTCTGCAACCCTCTGCCTCATTCACTACACACCTTCCAAATTCTGCAACAAATGAGGAACAGACAACAGCTTCATTCCCACAGCATCGTCCATCCTATGCACTGATTCGTCCATCCTATGCCCTGTGGAAAAAATAGGTCGTAATCATGTTATTAAAGGCTGTACCATCATGCCTTCATGCCAGGAGGCCAAGCAAGGGTTGCCCAGGCAACCTGACTTCTTGCATTTTCCGGAGTGTGACTTGTCAATGTTTACATTCCTCTAACATTACCAACATTAAAAAAAACCCCAACAACCAAAAACCAACACAAAGAACACATCAAATGTCACTGTGTGTAGCCCTGTCTGGGCCATCAGGAGATTTCAGATACCTACACATGCATTGCTGCTATCTACCATGGAGCTTTGGAGGAAACCTCAGCAGGCAGGGCAGGTGAGTTGAACGGGTGAAGCACACATTTTAGCAGTGGATTTCACAAGAGAAGAGAGCTGAGATTGAATTCTTGGCCTTGACAGCTTGGTCTGGAGGCAGGGGGAAGCAAATGATCGCAGCCCCTTTGGTCTCCATGCTCTAGCTCTCCTCTCCTCTTCCTCTACAGCCGTCCCTTGTACCTTTGCTGCTCTAAGCCCCTCCAACTATCTTTATGCTTTGCTCCCACAACTCTTTTCACTCTCTTACTTCCTCTCTTCTCTATCTGCTGGTCCCCTCTTACTGCTCTCCACCTCTACTTGGTTCCTGAGGTCTCCTCTCCTACCCCTCACATCCACATCCAGACTCACTCATCCTCTCCTCTCTCGGTGCACATGGACCAGGGGAGCGCGGGCAGCACCGGCAGCACCAGGGCTTGCTGCCAGCCCTCTGCACGTGGTTCCTGCCCTGTAAAGCCAGCTCCTCCGGGAGGAAAAGTAGCATTGCGGACAAAGAGCCAGTGTGCCAGCCGGGCACAAAGCAGCTGCAACAGGCTGGAGGGTGGCCAGTGAGGGTCTTCAGAGGACTCAACTAGTGAGGAAGAGTCATTCAAGCTTAAATATAGGCTGACACCCCCACTACTTTTTGTTTTTTTTATTATTTTCTAGCATATTTGGCTTTTCCCAGTGGCATAAAAAGGCCTCAGTAGAGTGCTCCCTTTTCCTCCTGTCCCCTCCAAACCCTGCTGCTGTCAGAGGTCACTACGGCCCTCACCAGGGATACAGTCAGGGCATGCATGGGCTCTCCTCTTCCATTCCTGTAGACCTAGCCAGCAGAAGAAGACTTACAGTGATCAGTTTTATTCTTGTTACTCACTATTTATTATGTACTGCGTGTCCTGGAAGAGTTGCACAAACTCCATCAGTTCCTGCTCCTGGACAACAGGGGACCTCCAGGAGAAACCCAGCCCCTCCTGAAAGCTGATTTAACATACAAGAGGGCAACAGAAATCACTGGCTGGTTTTGTGTGAGATGGAAATCTCTGTGGCTGACACACAGTCCTTTGTAAGACTTAAAGGCTGCCTTCAAGTAGCACCTGGAACTGTTTTAACTAAATTTCCCACATTTATGTGACCACCCCCTGGGACTTGCATGGGATATTTAAGTTTGGCAACATTAAACAACCAAGAAACAGGATCTAGTAAAGGAACACATCTGGCAGGTTTGTATGTAGTAGCATCACATGCAGTTACCTGCATTACGGGACCAGGGAACTTGCTTTCTTTCTCTAGCTAATACACCTGGCTCTTCATCCACCACAAGCTTTGAAACAGCTGAAACAGTGGCATAGTTGTAGGTGTGATTGTCTAAGGGTATGAGTAAAGCTTTGCAGGGAGAGTTAATCTCTTCTATTAGGGAAAGAGACTGACTTTCAGACATAAGGGTTTTTCACCCTTCCCTCTGCTATTTACCCAATGAAAAAAAAGCAGCATGCAAGTATACAGATCAAAGCCTCAGGCTTAGGGGAAAAAAAAAAAAACCAAACAGGGAACTAGCTTATTTATAAAAAGTCATGGCAGCATGTTGCTCAGTAGCAAGAAAGGTGAATGATAACTTTGTTTGGTTTTCATTAAAAGGAAAGCCCCTGAAAACCACAGCTTTCCTAACTGCAGTCCACACTCATGTGCACACACAGCACTTGGCCACCACTGCAGCCCTTCTTCCTCTCCACGACATGTCCTGCACGCTAAAGTCTTTGCAACTATTTGAATGCTTGATCTTTGCTGGCCACTTTTGTAATTACATCAATATTATTTCTCTAAGCTTAGAAAGGAATCTTTGGAAGGAACAGCTATAACCTGTCTGTCTGCAGGAGCACTCCAATTTTCATCTCGAGATGCACAAAAAGGCGGTTTTATTATTCAGCCTGGTCAAGCAGTTATTTTTCTGTTACGGAACATCTGAAATGTTTCCCACCACGGGGAAAGAGAAGGAGACCCACTCAAGGGTGGGTTTCCATGGAAGCATCAAGTCTGATACTCAGGTAACTGTTGGTACGGCTTCCCAAGTGCTGCCTTTCCCAGCACAGCCAAACACACCGGCAGGGCCAGGTGCTGATGCAGGGGAGATCTGCTTGCAGCAGTCGGTCTGTTCCAGCCAACAAACAGAACCTTCACCCCACACGACGAAAAAACATGCATCTTACCAAAATAACAAAAGCCATCTAATGTTCAACACACCTTTAAAAGGTGTAAGGACAGTTGGTGCTTTCAGATTTCCGATTCCCCTAAACAATCTTTTCTCCTGTTCTTTAAACAGATCTCCATGCTTCCTTAGCTTTCTTTCACTCAGGTCAAAATGACTGTCCTGCAGCTGCACTGACATACATATTTGTTTCTTATTCCACAGGGGAACAGGGAAAAGATTGAGAAGTTTTTGGAGAAACTGGCAGTGAAAAACTTGTACTGAATTAATATTATCAAAATATTTCATTTGCTCCTGATTGAAGCTGACTTTGTGGGATAATGTTTTGAAATATTTGTCAATAAAACGCACCAAGCCTGTTTTACAAATGACATTTCAATATGCAGTTGGATAAAAACATTCCCTTGATGCAAAAATTAATTTAAACTTTTATTTCTAAAAGAGGGTAAACTCTTGAGCCAACTGGTGAAATTTTGAGACTCAAATCAATAGGGATAATTTAACCATGTCTAATCAGCATACCTAGATTTCTTAAGCATTAAAGAACAAAATATGACCACATAAAACCAAAAATCTCTTTATGAAGGCTAATTATTCCTGCCAAAAATCACAAGGTGCACCAATCACTCAAAAATAAAGCCACTTAAAGCTGTCAGGGAGGCAGTTCTCCTTTGGTTTTGCAACCAACAACAGACACTTCATTACACCCCTGGGGCAGGTTACTGAGAAGATAAGGGCAATGTTAATTTATAACACTCTGGACTCCTATCAACATCCCTTGTCTTGCTCTAATTTGTTTGCCATGCATACTCTCTGGCTGGCTAAGCATTGCCCATCAACTGCCCACGCTGATTTTCTCCAGACATGGGCTGTTACCACAGCTGCCAGACCTTTCAACTGCAGCTGGACCACTGTCCAGACAGTTAGTTGTTCTCTTTAGAGACATCTCCCAGAAGAGCACTGGCAAACTGCTCCCACCCTATGGATTGATTCAAAAACAGCAGACAAATTTTGCTTCCTTTTTTTCCCACCCAACACGTAGGCCACCTCCCTGTGGAGCAAAGAGGCCTTATAGAAGGTTAGTAGCACTTTCCACTATGGGAGCATAGCCAAATGGACGAGTAAAAGCTTTCAGCAGGCAAGGGGAAAGGTGTGATTCTTCAGAAAGGAAAATACGCCTGTTCATTGCTTGGACAGCAATTCAAAATTGCATTTTCTTCCATCCCAGAAATACTTCACCCACTTGAATGCTACTTCTTTTTATTATGGAACTCATATCAGCTGCCAAAATGGGTACACATGAAACTACCGTAACTCCTGTAATGATCTGTTATATAGGATACGCTAATTTGACTGGTACATATGACTAAAATTACACTGGGGTTACCAGCTGGAAGGGACTGCAAGTGAGCAGTTTGTCATTTAATTGTATTGGGAGTAATTCAATCACAGGAGGCTGTTATGACAATGCAGCCAGGAATAATAAACAGCAACACAATGGCCCCTAACTACAGCAAAACAGTTTCCAGCCCTTTCAGACGGAAAACAAAGAATAAAACAAATCACAAACAAAAACCCCTCCATGCAGATAGGAAAGCTCAACAATGGAGTCAAAGGGAAATAGGGGATATCTGCATCAGGCTCAATGGCACCCTTTCTCCCAGACAAGTACCAGCTTTTTACTCATTCCTTGCTACAGCAACTACCGGTACGTGATTATAACACACCAAAGCAGAGAAATGCTTTCTTCTGCTTACTGATCCACTGGAAGACACATGGCCTGTGGTTTGATCACATTCTTCATTCGGGATTTTTACTTTTCTCCTGTCCTCACTCGGACCATCAACACTCCCATGAACCCAGAATGAGAGAGAAGGTCTGTCCTCCCAAACTTTTTAGTTAAGCATCATCCTTTTGATACTGCTCCCCTCTTACTCTCCCTGTCCAGAGCTGGGTCAGGAAAGCCTTAAAGTGTGTGGCTGCAGAGAAAGTTTAAAGAGAAAAAGCGAGGGAAGAAACAATAAAAAACTCCAGCAATATCTCCAACAAATCTAGCATCAACAAGGAGGCAGAAATGACCATGCTCTGAATCACTCAAAGTTTGCAAGTAGTGACAACTGCTGTATCTAAATACATTTGCAGGCAGAGAATCCACAGCATCAAGATGTGAATAATACTCTGTTTTCCACATGAAAGGGAGTCCCTCCTTAAACAGGAGTGTACCCCTACCACAAAACTGCTGGAAAAAGTAATCTGTCGCGAATAATACCCATAAAACCATTTTGATACTTAGTATTCCTCCATGGACAATATCATTATATGTGGCTTAAATAAATCCCTCTAGCACACAGTTGCATCTTTACCATTTTCCTTAAAGGAAACTCGGGTAATTTATTTTTTCTTTCCCCTAAAATACATTTAATTTAATCTGCAAATTCAAGAAGCTGACTAGCTGAGAAAAGCCAAATTTAGAGTTGGTTGGGAAACTCCAATTGTGTGACATTTTGTTGCCTCAGAGATAGGTTTCATCCAAGATCCATCATTTACTCTGGTGAAGATCTGCAAAAAGGAGGTGGGGGAGGATGAAGGTCACCAGGTTAATGGCTGCTCATATACCTGTATGTTTTTCAGAACTTTACCAGAAAAATGGCATTTACATTGCAAAGCCATGTCATGTGCGATGCAGATCCAGGAACTGTAAACCTGGACACAATTATGTGCAAACAAGCTAATTAACACCAGACTGCCAACTGCACCAGAAATCACATCAGTGACCTAGGTATGAATACCACGGACCCAAATTGGACTTTTTCACACCTCACTAATTGAAGACTGCTTCATTCATTAGGCACTGATATTAATGGGCACATTTTTTCTATTCTGGATGAAGTCTGTTCCAGTGCTGACTGATGCCTTTAGCACTGACTGATGGAAGCTACAGTTACCCCAGAGACCTCTGACAGTGAGTACCAGCCAAGCGCAGGAAGCATCACCCCTACCCATGAGCAGAGCTACTGGGTGAGGTCTTCCTGCAGCCCCTGGGGTCAGAGCAGGTAGGGTTTGAAAAAGTGGGAAGAAAAAAAGAAACATTTCCACTGTTTTCTGACTAGTGGGTAGTCTGATACAGATTGCAAATGGCAGTGCAAAATGGGTGTTTACGGGCACCGTCAGGCCTGTGAGAAGGAAGAGGGGAGCCTGAACCAAATCTGACAGGTGCACCAGTGAGATGAAGACCCAGAAACTCTTTGCCTTTGTTGTAATTAAGAGCCACATACGCGCACAGCCTCTTCTGCGAAGCACCCTGCGAGACAGGAGCACAGCTATTTCAGTGACAATCCTGATGACAAGAGGAATCAGCTCTTTCTAAAAGCATCAGTAAACCAAGGAACCAATAGTTCAGACTCTCAACCAAAAACTGCACCCTACTGCTGTGGCTTGTAGGCCCCCCCCATTCCCAGAGCAGTGTCACTCAGATGATGCAGGACAGGAAAGCAAAATGGCTCTTGAAGCAAGGCTTTAAAGAGAAACTGCAGTGTGGTTTAGGTCTGCCATGGGGCTGGCACTTTAGAATTAGGGGTTCAAGTGCTGCCGCTTCTCCAAACCAACAAAAGTATTGCGTGATGGGCAGGATTCCAGCAAGCAGCTTCCTTAAAACACAGCTTCCAGAGGCACGCAGGGCTGAAGGTGCACTCTGTAGCCATGGTAAAATTCTTCAAGAGATGTCTCTAAAGACATATGGCACTGCAAGATGAGACTATAATTACTAGGACTGTTCAACAGGCCAAGTAATTTTAAACACAGTGCTAGAGTTTAGAATTGTTTTTCAAGAAAAGCAAAATGAATGAATGAATGAATGAATGAATGGGATGATTTTACAGGCAGTAAATGGATTATTTAATTCTGGGCAGCAAAGCCATGTGCAGCCTTTAGTGAAGAGCAAGCAATTTCATCTGAATGGAGGGATTTGTGGTTGTCTGTCCTACTCACCAGGCACCACTCCTTTGATGTCACTTTCCGTGTTCATCCTGTTCTTGTGCGTGAACTGAAGGATCAGTTCCTTGGATGCCTCAAACTGCTGCGTAGCCATCAGCCACCGAAGGGACTCTGGGAAAATACTTCAAAGATGGAAAACACGTTAGGGTTGCTTCCAAGTTTCTATCAGAGAAAGAACTGATAGTGTTTAGCTGTTCATTTAACCGTTCACGAGCCACGTAATTGTTTTCAAAAAGCAGAAGAATCACTCGTGAAACAAATAAGAGGGAAAACAGATTCAGAATCTGTAAATTAATGACATTTTCTTTTACACTGATTCACAAATGATTTAGCAACTATCCTATCACCTAGAAATAGGACATATTAGAGTTTTATAATGTTAGAGGTGTTCTGCCCATTAATCCAATTTTGAGAGAACTGGGAGAAGGAGGCAGCACTGTCTGCAATAGACATTTGCTGCCAAGCAGGCAATGAATGAGATGTGCAGTTAACACATGAAAATTCAGACCAAAGAAGGAAAACAGCCAACAGAAGTGATTTGGATTCTCTTGTAAAGATGGAGAGAGGAAAGAGAAGAATTACTTTTTTTACGATTCTAATGGAACAGATTTTTTTAAACATGTCAAAAATCTTCTCCCACACATGCAGACTTTAAGCCATTCTTTTATACAGGTCAGTATTGTGTATGCTCCAGGCAACATTCAGTTGTTGCTCTAAAAGCTTCCCCTAGCAAAACCGATATTGTGTTAGATGAGTTGCCTTAAAAATATACCCATGCACACAGAGTTACAAAATAAAAGTTTATTTTCCATCTGGTTGTTTCCTTCAAGTGCTGATATTCACCTGAGTCACTAGCTTAACTGATCATTCTTCCTTTTTCTCAGATGAGTTTATTTTGATACAAAACTAAAAAAAAAAAGTCTATCTTAAAACAAACAAACAAAACCTCCCATACTTCTATAGATATAAAAACTTTCAGATCTGACTCCAAGCATATTCTTTCTTGTTTAGGCCTCATTTTCAACTAATCTTCCAAAAGACATTCCTAAAACCAAACTTAACAACTACTTCTAATTTCAAATATATAATAAACCTCAAATTTCCTTCAAAAAGCACTGATCTTTGCTGTGGATGCTGTCCCAGTTCTTATACTTCTAAGCAGTGGACCAGGCAATTGCACCATTATAGTACTATCTTTTAAGGCTGATGCAATTTGAAAGACAGCTTAGCGAAACCTCCATCCTAGATAGAGAAAGTATTATTTTTTTGAAGAAGAAAAAAGGAGAGAAGTCAGGCAGACTGCAATTCAAATGATATCAGGAAATAAAAATATAAAACAGCCGTGATGACAGCCATTCAGCTTGACAGCTTATTTACTACCACTGGTGCTGCATGGATGCTTTGGCATATCCTCCTGCAGAAAGCCCTGTACTGCAAATGCGTGTTTTGAAAAATCAAGAATTCTTTGAATGCACCATCTCCCCATGCTTGGCTCCGGAGAAGGGACAGCCTCAGCCACTAGTCTAAAAGCTGCACTTTTTGAACGGTCTGCTTCCAGGTCCCAAACACCAAGTCCTATGGGGAGCACCCATTCCTAGGGAAGGAAGAGAGCCACAGAGATGGGCATCGCAGGGACGAACGCTGTCTCTGCCTTCCAGCTCCTATGGGTTTCTCAAACTGGAAATGCTGAAGCCTCACGTCTTTCAGCTGCTCCATTACTCAGCGCAAGCAGTGGGAGGTTCATTTAAGGATCTTTAAAAAACTCCTGGACTGCTTTGAGCGCATTTTATCAGGCACAGCAAGGGGAAGTGCTGGCCACCCTGTCTCTGTGCAAGTGCCTGAGCTCACTTGTGGAGCATGGACCCTGCTGCCAAGGGTCATTTGTACGCACCTCCTGCTGCCAAGCCAAACTTAAAAGCCAAAAAAAAAAAAAAAAAAAAAAAGGCCAACTCCCTGGCCCCTGTGGACTTCTGCACAGAAATTTGGTCACAACCTTGTGCTTCATCACCTGGCACTGAACACTAATTGAACTTAGCTTTCTGTCAAGGATGGGCAGTCGCCTAGATCACCGTGCCGAGCTGACTGTGGACACCTGGTTGATAATCTTCTACGTCCTCCATCAGTGAGGAAAGGATCAGCCTTTTGCAGTCAAAGAAAAGAATGGGGGTGGGGGTGTGGGGGGAGGGAAATGTTCATCACCTGTTACATAGCTGCTACTGGGGAGAGGAGAGGGGGAAGAGTGGCAGGGACACTGGCAAAAAAGACCCTAAGCCTGAAAACTCCTAAGAGCAGAGAAGAATCCTTGACAGACAGAAAAAGGCCAGGCAGGTACCACACGTAGCTGGAAGGATAACCGTGAGCCCGTCCAGATGCAGAGCAAACCCACGCTCATGGAAAGTGTGCAGTGTGTCAATTTGGGGTCTGCCCCAGGGCAACAAGTCCAGTTATTACAACTTTGTGTCTTGGTGAGGGTAAATCCTATCTAATAGCACCAGAAAAGAACTGGCCACCCCTTCCTAGTTCTTCAGTTTTGGTTAGAGTGAAGCAGGAATTTATTTCAGATTATTGATGCCTTTGCTGACGTTCATGGCATGGTTCTCTCAGGAGCTTCCTGTGTCCAAGGGAGAGGAAATAATGCCTCTATATAACTGGAGCTCCCTTCCCTCATGGCTCTAGCACACACACTTTGAAAGGAGCTTAACTTCTGTTAACTTACTTTTATACACTTGTCACCAACCCCTGTGCTCCTGTCTGGCTTACGTGGGTGCCTCTCTGCCCTTCCAGAACAACCGGAGAGCTCAGCAAAGGCATCTGCTTGATTTGCAAGTGTCCCAGCCCACCAACCCATCTCTCCCAGACAAATTTGCTGCTTCCCCCTTTCCCCCCATCTGTGCCCAGCTTCCTGATCCACTCAGCCACCCACCTCTCCTGGGGACCGTACAGCCTGCCATGCACACATGGCTGAGAGCAGAGCAAATCTATAGGTGGGAAAGGGCTAAGCCCCAGCCTGGAGCGGTAAACAGCTCTCTCACAACAGGAGATGGAAGTAAAGAGAACAAGGAGGAAGGAGGAGGCAGCGCAGGGCCTATTGCAGCATCTGTTATTGAACTCACTGCTTTGGGTACATGATGGGGAATTAACAAGCAGTGCAGTTTTCCAGTTCTTTTATTACAAATCAGTTATCTTCCTTCATCTGTAACATATGCTGAGGGTCCACACTCTGTTCCCCAACATAATGCTGGGGGAAGAGGGGAGAAAAGGAAAGAGGTAATAAAACGGTAGCACTTTCCAGAGAACATGCAACAGATGGAAAAGAAAAGCCTAAGAGAAAAGTGCATACTGTATCGACAGTATAATTAAACAGGCATCCTAACCAGAGTCCATTTCTGCAAATTCAAAAACCCTGGGCAATGCAAATCCTGTTACTTTGGCTATTACCATTATTTATCAAGCTGTCATATCACACATTATATAAGGGGTATTATTTGTGTGGTCTGGCTGTCCCATCCAGCCAAAAAACCACAAAGTGCTTGCAGATTAGGAAATAAATGTTAGTATTTCAATATCACCCAGGGACGACCTCTCAACAGGAATATATGAGGCCCTGACTCAGCCACCTGGAAGACGTGCTATCTCCAGAAGACTGCTGAGAGGTTACTGCTGTCTATATCTACCGTGTTCGTTAGGAGTCTTCATACTATTGTACTGTCCTTCTGGACACAAATATCTGTAAACGTTATGTTTGATATTGGGTTCTATCCAGTGGTGGATGTAAGGCATTTCAGCCGGTGGGCACCCCAACAGGAGGTGATGGAGTAGACCTGCATGTGTTTGCACGTGTATAATATATGGCAGGTTTGGGAGAACAGTATCGCACATCAACAAGAACGCTGTTGGTTATGCATCATCAAGATTGACACTGACAAGATAAGACTATTTAGGTGTTATATGTTGGAAAAAAGGGAAAAAAAACCCCAAACCATTATCTCGAAAGGACTTGTAACTTTCTACTGTGTGCTGCATTTTGCCCTTGGTCCAAGCCATGGCATGTCTAGCTTGGGTATAAGTAAAGAAATCCCCACTGAGGGCTACCACCATGAACGCAGCAGAACTCTGTAAGGCCTTCATGTGTTAATAGAAAAATATATGTGTTAAAAATTCTTACATACTGTAACAAGTTTTTGCATGTTGCGACTTGTCAGGCATTACAACTAGCAGCTCGGCCCCCCACAGTACATAAACAACTTGGTCCTGCACAGTGCGGTGGCCTTTTTAACTCATTTTTCTCAGTGTACAGCAAACTAAATATTTTAGTCTTGTTAGTGTTATCTTTAAAAAGAACGATCTAGTGTGTTCTTACTGTCATGGTTTTGTACAAAACTGCTCTCATAAGCCTCCGTTGTGTTATGCCGCCACTGCGTGTCACTATTAAGACAGAACAACAAAGAAAGACTTTTTGGGAGGTTTATAAAGTCCTGGTGGGGATGGACCTGGCATCATCCCCAAGGTGAGAGCCACCCTACTTCCCTCAGGATAGCCGTACCAATGCCACAGTGCTGCTGGCGCAGCAGGCAGAGGGGAGTGGGAGCAGCCAGGAAGGGAGAATTCCTTGCAGGAACGACCCCGAGCCACTGCCTGGCGCAGACCGGCCACCCAGGCTTCAGCACAGTGTGCGCTAATTCGGGCAAAATTGAGCAGGCAGTCTAGTTCAGGGCTGGCTACCTCATGCACACAGGACGTCCAAGGGCGCTTGCTCAAGAGCTGACACACGTTATTTTTAACCTGGCTAACCCAGGCCAAAGAAACCAACAGTGACGGCTCAGAACCACAATACAGATTTTAAGGGAAAATTTAGCTGTGCAGCCACAATCTGACAACATCGAGGCTGAGATGCATCCTCTCAAGAATTGTTTTCATCTTTAAAGGGGAAGTGACAGCCAGAATAGCAAAGTACAACTTGCTGCTCAGCAAAAGAGGACCATCTCCTCAGTTCCCACCATGTCGCAGCATGTAACCTATGTGCGTGCTACAGCAAATTATAAAGTTATTATTTCTTATTTCAAAGTCACATATTTGCAAAATGTGAATGGAAGAAAAAAGGGAAAGGCTCGTACGTATTGTGAAGCACACACACTTCCTGACAGTGAAACACCTCCCAAGTCCAACATCAGGAACTCATGTTGTCTTTGACCCGACAGGAGGAAGAAATACTTACACCCAGTAAAGCAGCATCAGCAGGAAAGGACAGATGATGACTGCCTGGAGGACCTGCCAGTCCCTGCAGAGGGCAGCCAGCCCCGGCATGAGGAACTGCCCCGCCATTTCAATGAAGCTCGCCACCATGGTGATCATGAACCGGTGCCCAGGAGGACAGAGCTCTATCCCTGAAACACAGAGCAAATGCGAACACATTAGCCCCCCAGCAGCAAAGGCGCCCACAGAGCACCTCTTTATGAAACTTTCAGGGAGTTAATGTCCTTCAAGACAAGGTTATGCACAATCACATAAATCTTGTTTCCTCCTGTATTTAGGTTTCAAATACCCTAGCAGTTATAGAGAAGCCCATTAACGGCTGGCTGTGGCGTAAACATTGCAACTTCCATACACTTACTGCATCTCCTGCAGACCTGCTGTATCCTCATTGTCAGCTTTCCTCCAGTCTCTGCCTAGAGAAGCATTTTACCAAATTGTAAGATACTTGTTTTTAAAAGGGAATGTAGGAAGGGAATGTAGGGTAAAAACACAATGCAAAGCTTTTGGGTCGAGCCTTTTCACACTTCTCAGAGATGCCACGTGCCTTCCCTATCAGTTTTCTGGGAGGCAGAAGAGCACAGCTCTCAGCAGGATACAGGCTCCCAGCTCATACGGGATGCCACCTGCCCACAGTTTAATATGCTACGACAGCTAGTTTCAAGCTGGATTCTGCTGAGTGGGTTGTTTCTGGGTTTGCTTTTTGTTTTTGCAATAGCTAATCTTGATCAACTTTCAAATGAGCCAGCTTTCCATCTGTCTTATCCTATCCTCCATCCTTCCTTTTGCTGTGGGGCAGTTTACTACCATCACTGGCATCACTGGTCATCTGAGCTGCCTTGTGACAAGTGAGTTCAGTAGATATAAAGCTTCCTTAAATCCTGAATTCTGGCTACCTTTATTCAGTCCTCAGAAATGAAGATGAATTTATCAGAATCACAGCTTTAAAAAAAAAAAAAACCAAAACAAAACCAACATAGAAAAATCACAGAACAAATAGCAGAAAAAATGGGAGTGCCTTGTGGAAATATATTCAAACAATTTCTTCACCACTTAAGATTGCAATGGAAGCCCCTATTTCATATTTCCCATTTGCCCACATTCATTTCTACAGATTAGTAATTAAGCACAATAAACCTGCCACAAATGTTGTGTAGTACTTATAGGCATGCTGATACAGAAACATAGGCTCGTAAACATTCATGATACGTTGCTGTCAGTATTGTGGCTTTTCCTTGGGATGTTTCCTATGGTTGTTTTAAATTAGAATTTAACAGTTGTTAAAATTGTAATTGAAAAGCTGTAAGATAATAGGAAGAGATGACAGCTGCTCCTTCATTCACTCTCTCATGTGTAGCTTGTTCAGCATTTATCTCTGTAACAGATTTAAACTAGCTGACCAGGAACTAGCTTGTAGATCAAATGTAGGATTAAACACCACACTTTTTTCTTTCCCTTTCTTTTCATCCAATGACAAAAACTATAAATAGATTTTTGCCAATACAGAAGGAAAATATATCTGTTGCAAGACAGCCCAGATTTTCATTAGCTTAACCACAAACACAGCAGCTTTCAAAAAGAAAGAGAGGAAAAAAACCCCTCAAAGACTCACTCACTATAAAAGGCTTTTACATTTTAATTAGGAAAACAAGATTAAAACACAGAGCTCCTTATGACATTAATATGGTTTCATTCCTTACTAATGAAGTATCCCAAGCCTAGGTGGTTTTTTTATTCTATGCAAAGAGGTCACTTCCGTTTTATTTCTCTAATCTTCAAATATAAAGCAGTTCTGTTTGTTTTTCTAAACCTTAAAGTCACAGTTACTCACAATCTCATATTCCTTCATTAAGTACAAGGACAAGTTTTGTTGCTATAGAAACGGGAAGTCTGCATTAGATAGGTAAGGCTTTGGCATTTCAATTGCATTGCTTAGGTTAGTATCAGATTGAAAAAAAAAATTAACTAAGAGAACAACTTTTATATGAAGTCAGAAAGAGGTGTCCAAATAATAAAATTCTATTTTATTAAGTCACTGGTTCATAGTACATAACTCCATATGCAGCAGTTAGTCATTGTATAGAAAAGACATAACTTCAGAGGTTGTTTGGCATTTATTTTCTTCTCTGGATTGTCACATGCATACGATCAGTTTTTGCCCTTTCCTCTAAAAAAGCTGGAGAAGGCAAAAAAATAATCCCTGCTGTAGCTGGGTGAGCATGACTTTCAAGTGACATCAGCAGGCGCTCCATATATATGAAATATCACATATCTGTTGAAATGTTCAGCATACTAGGACAGCCTACTGACTTTCCAACATCTCTGGCATCAATTTTATATGACAAAGGATTCAGCACCGCAGTTTTTAGCAAGCGTTTAGCAGTCAACCTTTTCCCACCTCTGCCCCACCACCAGGAAAGGCACCCTGCTGATGCTCACACTGGTGCTGTGATGCACCCAGGCATGAGGCCTCTACGGCTGCAACAATTTCCAACCAGTTTGCATGAAAAATTACCAACTCACACGAAATCACTACAAGGCAAACAGCTTTATCCACTCATGGCAAATCCAGCAGGAAAGCTCCAGCTCCCCCAGTCAGTGAAAAGGTTTCCACCTCAACTTCTTTGTGGAGCATGGAGAGTCAAGTAAACTCTTATCATATACACTAATAATGGAAATTACCATCAGTACCAAAGACTCCCAGATACATCCATTTCCTCTACCTGGAAAATTTTTGTTGGGGGGGAAGGAGATAGGCATGGAAAGGATTCTGCTTCCTTGCCCAGCATTTCTACTCTAGGCAGCACAGGCAGAGCAGCAGATCCAACTCAGATGCCTAATTTCCCTAAGTCCCAGGCAAACAATCATATGGGCAAGTTGAAACCTGTATGCAAAGCAGTCCTGCAGTATTTGGGAAGCGATATTAGATGTGCCCAGGACACGTGGGACAGACTTTCTCACCTCAGTAGATGCCCAGTAACAGCAGACACCACAAGCGCAGGAGCGGGACCTCTGTGGCAGAAGTGCTCCGCACACGCCGCACGTATGACCCAGCCTGAAGGCAATGGCTTCACCACACGTGGGGTGCAGACCTGGTGATCCCTGTAGGCATCACTGACACAAGACAGTGAACACACGAGGCTCATTGCACAGCACATGTCTGGCTGGGAAACACAGAAATAAAGGACAGAAATCCTTTCGGACCATGTCCTATATATTCTTCCTCTACAGAAATCCTTTTGGACCATGTCCTATATATCCTTCCTCTACAGAAATGACCAAATCAATGTTCAGCAGCCTCACAGCCTGCAAACCTGATGCAGGGAGAGGCGGTATGAACTGTGCCCCTTCTTAGAAGGGATTCAAGCATTTTTTGGGGCTGCTTCATGCACTCAGAGTAACCCCACTACTAACATGCACGATGTGGAGACACGTTCTGGCATGGAAGGAACAGCTCTGGGGCCAGATACGTTACTCCATGAGTCTGCATGCAGCTACTTCTACCAGAAGTATTAAAACTGGTGATGAACTAAGGCAGAGTAAAATTCTGTGCGTGTGTATATGAGCGCATGTGTGTGTGAAAGCAAGCGAGCAGGCACCGGAAGGGTGGGCAGAGCATGGGTTAAAGGAATGGCACATGCCCATTGTGCCAATCGCACCCTACCCATTTAATTCAAGTAACAAAAGGAGGAGGAACAACCTGACCTACAGATAAGATATCAAGAAGATGAAGAGCGGGACTGGAGTCCTAAAATATCAAGACTATGAGAAAAAAGAAGAGAACAGAAATTCATGAAGCTTGCCCGAGAATTACGAGGGATGAGAAAAAATTGTAAACTTCATCAACTCCTAAAGGGTATGAAAAGCAACCCCAGACTGGGGCAGCCCTCGTGTTTCAGAGGAGTTTCATGACAGATGCTGGCCTGAGAAAAGCTTCCTCAGATGCCGATGGGCCTACAGGGCTTTGAGCTTGGTCAGACTTTCTGGCCATCTAACTTTAACAAGCAGGTTGTCGGAGTACACTCTTGCACCTTAGATGAATACGGAGTCTAGAGGTTTCAAACCTGTAGCATTTTTGAAACATGTCTAAAAAGCACAGTAAGTAGTTTTCAGGACTAGGAAAACTATGGGCTGAAGGCAATATTGTCACACACAAGTCCTCATTTGATCCACATTGCATGCTATGTGACAACAGTGGCAATGCAGAATAAGATTGTCTTGACAGACCAAAACAAAGAAACAACTGAAAATGAGAAGGTCATCATTATTTCATAGGAGCCAGCCCACAGCATGCCACTGGAGTCAGATTGAGTAAGATCTCCCAGGCAGGTTTTGGAATACTGAAATTACTTTTCCTTAAACGGGATTAATTTTCTCTCCCTCACTCCCTCCATGTTCCCCCTGCGTAGTCCTTTGGGACTCTCATTAGAAAGAAGGGAAAGCCTGAACAAGCCTTCACAGGAAAAAGCAGGTCCATTCCACAGAGCACTTGAAGCACTGGGAGGCCCTTTGGCAAGCACACCGGCGGTTTTGCCACAAAGAAGCTGTGTATAAACATCAGTGAATTGATTCACTACAATTATACGGTACTTGAACAGGTGCCTGTCATTTACGTCGCCTCATCTGGAAGTAGGTGTACCTGGAAAAACCCAGGGAGTGGAGCAGAAAGGAAGATACTTCTGGAGTCAGGTTGCAGGTGGATGAGGTATGGCACATCTTGGACCCACACACGTCTTTGGAATGTCTGCAGAGCGCCATCAGTCCTGAAAGGTTTTACTTTTTTATGGTATTCGGAAACCTAGAAATAGCTTGCAAAAGATGACAGGGCTCTAGATTATCCCACACCAAAATCAATTGTCCCCAACAGGTGACCAAAAATGCTGGGATTTACAGAAAAGGACGGGACTCCATCACATACGTCTGCATGGTTGCCAAAATCTAGGAAGATCCCAACACCACTGACAGTTCAGACAGGATGGTGCGGGGGAGTTAAGAGAGCCCGCTCTGAGCAGGACCAGGGCACTCTTCCCACCGGTGCACCGCAGGAGCTGCATAGGACACAAGGACGGGCAAGGAGGGCTCACGGCTCTGCCCTGCCTGCTGCTCGACTGTGAGCACTCAGACTCGTCAGGATGTGTGCGAGAAGGGAGCTAATGAAGAGCCCCTGCAATGCCACGGGGGCTCAACCCCACTGCGTGCAGAGCTGCTCCCTGGCATGGGAAGTCACCCCTGCCCCTGGGCATCAGCAGAGAAAGGCATGATAAAATCAGAGGTTAGACAACAGGTTACCCACTGCAAATGCAACCGGCACATCGATTTTAGATAGGAAAGGTCAAGTCGCCTTTGCTAACAGATTCTCCTCTCTGTGGCACTGGGATGGAAAAAAACCCTAGGCCGATATCCTTGACAAAATTTTTTCAGGCAACCTCTTCTGAAAAGAAGATGGGGGATTGAGTTAAAATTATCCAAGTATGCCGTGGTCTGATGTCTGCAATGTTGCTCTCTCCCCTTTCCAGTCAGCTCCTCTCTCCCACCCTCTCTGCCTGCAGCTGCAGAAGCTGCAGTGCATCTGGAGGAGACGGACACACGGACAGGTGACCAGGGATGACTACAGTAACATCAGGTTAAAAACAGCTCATGCTGCCAGAGAGCATGGCCCTGCGTAGCCCACCTCCTCCAAATGCCACTCGCTGAGCTGTCTTCGCCATGAAGGGATTAAAGGCCACATCCCATCCTTTCTCACTTGGTCTTACACTTGTGTGCTAGTAACAAATAACTTGCTTCAGATTTCAGAAACCCTCTCATTTGTCTTCAAAGGCTGACATTTATTCTCATAGAATATTTGCACAAGAATGAATAGCAAATACTTTTATTTAAAGAAAAAAAAAAGTGGTAGGTCATTTGCAAATAATTTATCAAGAGGAAAAAGAGGTTAAATCACACTGCCTGAACAACTCTCCAGCGTTCACTCACCCATCTCCAGTCCCAAAACACAAAGCAATTCTTGCACTGCAGCCCAAGCACTAGCTCCATCAGAAACCACAAGCTAACTGCTTTTCGTGCCTTTGCAATTTTCTCTCCCCGCCCAGTTTCAGTCTATGAGCCACCGAGACTGT
This sequence comes from Pandion haliaetus, assembly GCA_013401275.1. Lineage (NCBI taxonomy): Eukaryota > Metazoa > Chordata > Aves > Accipitriformes > Pandionidae > Pandion > Pandion haliaetus. The sequence goes on along the minus strand of VYZV01025179.1, from coordinate 256,185 downwards.
AATTATATAGGAGTATCCCTTGGAGAAAATGGGCAGGACAAAGCACCTGAAGTCTGGGCAGTAGCATTCCCACTGAAAAAAATCCCCAAGGAGAAAGTCTGATTCTAGATTCACATTCACAGTTTCACATTAAAAAAAAAAAACAAAACAAAAAAAACCCCACAACAATTTTTGACAGTTCCCTCCGCATTACCATACAGCCAACACTCTTAATTCCCTCCCTCCCTCTAGGGACCCCTCAAGACGTCCCCCTATCCCAAAAGAAAGACAATCAGACTCAGATGAATAAGACCCATAATATCAGTTGAGCAGAAGAAAGCCCAGGCAACACAGTTTTAAGTGTAAAATGCGGGACACCAGTGTGGGAGCATCCTAAAGCACCAGGGCTGTGTTTGCCTCTCAGCCCCAGCAGCTGCTTAGCTCAGTCAAGAGTAAGGTGCAGGCTGTGGCCCTAAGATAGGATTTTGCATTCGGACTCTGCTTTTCAACAGAGCAGAAAAGGAAAGAAAAAACATCTCAGAGCACTTATTTTTCCAAGCTGCTGAGCACTTCCAGCATGTCCTGCCACCACCATGCTCCCTGAGCTGACCCTTTTGGCGCGATGACCTCAGCCACCTCCGTCACAGCGATCTTGAAGACTGCTGGGAGGTGACCCCATCCCCGCTGTTGCCATACTTCCTAATTCCCACCAAGCTCTCTCAAACCTCAGGGACCTCTTCTTCCTGCAACACTCTGTGTAGGATTTGCCCTCTGCTGTAAACAGATCATCTCGCTGGATATTCCTAGAATAACACCCCCCCCAAACTTGCTTTTGGCTAGCCGACCAGATAAAATTGCTGCAAAAACTATTAATAACTCCCAGAGAAGCCTTTAAGTTTGCAGCTGGCTGCTGGGGGGAGAAGTAAATAAATAAAATCCAGTATATCTGCTTATGCACCCAAACTTCCAGGTGGTTACTAGGCACAAAATTCTAAAAGCTGCAAGACCTACCCATGGGCTACATACACTTCTCATCCCAATTAGCACACTTCTGATTCAGTGCCAGCTGAAACAGCCCAGGTTAAGCCCACACTCGCTCTTGGCTGAGTTTAGACACAAAGCACATTTTCTCGATCACCTTTGCTGTCACCAAAAGTAAAGGAGGAAGCACCATGTGTAAACACAGTTTATTAGGGAACAGCAAATGAAGCAGTGCGTGGAAGGAACAGTTATCACGCGCATCACAGTGCACAGACAACCGCCAACTGATATAAACAAAGGACAGAAACAGAGTGGAAGGGAAGGAAAAATCTAATTTCCTCTCTGGAGAAATCCAATCCACTGCCAAGCAAAGACAGCAGTAATAGACTGAACCTCCAACGGTCATGTAAGAAAAATGAGTTTATTTTCCCCCAGCGGTGCAGCAGGACAAAAGTTAGTCTAAAATACATCTATGGAGCGACATAGGTGCTCCTTCAAAGGTACTTTTCTACACATCATAGGTCTGGTGAGGGGTTCTTTTAAACACACACTAGCCCACCATTTATATCTAATTAACACTTTTAATGTGTGTCAAATCAGTCATCTGTGCACTGACATAACCCAAGCTGACAGAGCCGTCAGGCTGGCTCCAGGGCAGGCAGCCAGCATGACACCTCACCAGATGTGCAGTGGCACTCTTCATTTCTGACCTGGATAGATATCCCATATCTACGGGATGGAGCTATCGCATAGGCAGATATCTAATCAGAATAGATATCTTTCTTACCAAAACTAGATCAGATGTTAATTTTGTATACAAGTACCAGGATAGTGCTAAAACCCATGCTAGGCAAAATACCTTTTAGATAGACTACTTAGCCTCTGCTGCTGTGAACCCTACAACATGCATAGAGAGGCACAGCATGAGAAAAGTAAACATGACTACATCCAAAGTCCAACCAAAACACAAGATGCAACCTTCTCTCTCTTTACCTTCCACACACATGACTCTCCCCTGTAAGGCACAAATGAGTAACACGCCAACCCAATTTCAGGCCTGATATTGCTCAACTATGTCAGAATATTTCAGGAGGAACTCTCCTCCCAGCTGCAGTCACTCTGTAGCTACCTAAAGGTAGAGGGTTTGGACCACACACACAGAGCCAGCTTAGGTTCGATGCAGGTCATTCACTCACCCCGCCATGTTGCAGGAGCTGGGGACTGCCCGGGCACAATGCACATGCAGCAGAGCTCCTTCCCAGGGCCAGTCTTGCTCAGGGCAGGACAAGGGTGAGCTTGGCTCCTCCAGGCACAGGAGACCCTGAGCAGGGGCAGCCCGACCACTGCATGGGATGCAGCCATGCCTGCAGTCATGCTCTGGATCCGAGCTGGCTCCCAGGGAGCAACAGCGGCAGAGAAGGGAGCACACGTCTTTCCTCTGTTAATCCCGTAATATCTGTATTTGCTGAGTTTTACATTGCATAAGACGAACAACATCTTACAAAACAGACAGCTTACTGCATAAAAAAAACCTTTAACATACCACACTGCCTGCCATTCATGAAGTAATAAAAACAAAGAAATGTTAAATCCCATTTGTGGTACTGCAGTTGCCATCTATCCTACTTCCAGAGGAAAGCAGCAGCATCTCTGCTGCTGCCATGCAGCAGCTCCCAGCCAACAGTTATTTTTGATGACAGTTCCTGTATGTGAACAATGGCATTATGAAACAAAACCAGGAGGATGGCCCTGGAAACCTAAACAGCAGTGACAAAGAGTGAAGAAATTGGTAGATAGAGAACATGCTAATTTCAGAATAAAGATTACTTAATTTAAATGCAATTAAAAAGTGATGAAAAAGCTTTGCCATGACATACATCCTCACATATGTTAACTGCTATCTATAAAAAAACCCAAACTCTTCCAACTCCAGTCTGTAACTTCCTATCCCCATTAAGAGACTCTCCAAACCCATATCAGTATTTGTTTATTTTTGCACAAAACTAAGATTGCATAGAAATATATTGAATTCTTCCTTGTTCCCAAAAGGTGACTTGCTCTAAAGAAAATACCAATCACAGGAATATTTTGCAAATTAAACACCTCTGCTGTTCACAACAGCTGGCCCCTTTTCTCTTGGCAGGATCTAAATCACAACTGGCAGCTTTTTGACAGGAATGAATGAGAGAGCAGCTGAAACAAAAAACAGTGTGAGAGGTATCAGAGGAGCTCATTTTCTTTGATGCTTCAGATGAAAGAGTTCTACATCTGTATTTGTTAGCAAAGGTTTAACAATATTGTAGCTACTTAAAATAAGAACAGAGAAGAAATTCAATAGCCACAAATCTGCAAGGCAGTCTTTTCATTAACCAAGTGGCAAATAATATTCCAACAGCAGCTGTTTCAAAATCTCAGTTTGCAACCTCCAGACAGATGATGGTCCTCAAAAAAGTGAGAACAAAGAAGTAACAGCCTAACACCTTGTTTCACGTTTACTAAAAGTTTCCCAGCTAACTGAGGCAGCAGGGCAGCAAGGGGCAGCCTCTCTCTCCCTGAGCATTGAGCCAACATGAGACGCTCCTCCAGGCAGCAGCTTTTCACCATTATCGTCATGCTGTTGGATGAGTGAATAAACATGCCGAGCCTCGGATTTGAGCATATTCTCAGCAGAACTGCATATTGTTAACAAGAATTTGACACAGGACCCTCGACCTGTTTGCAGCCTAGCTTACCAAGCAGAAAAGACAAGCACAGAGGAAACGTTTAAAGAGAGGGCCAAGAAATGTACTTGGTGCTCCCTAGGTCTTAATAAAGCACCACCTGCCCTGCATGCCCTTCGTCGGACTGAAGGAGGATGGAGCTTGTCTGAAGCACCACATACCAGAGGCACAACCCCAGGAAATCACTTTGCTCCTTTAGATTGTGTCAACTTAATAACAAGCCCTCCAAATGCTTACATACACAGAGTCTAAGCAAACATTTGGGTGGTTGGTTATTAGACTCTCATAAATACAATTGTAAACCCATACACACATGTATGTATAAACACACACACACATATATATGGATATATGGATACATATTTGTATATATGTGTATATATATGTATACATATGTATATATAATTGTAAACGCAAAAGCCTCTAGTTCCTTTTCCTTCCCTGACCCCTCTCTGATGTCAGAAGCAATCAGTGGAAATTTGGGTGATCCCCTGAAGAGCCCCATGCTATTTCAGAGGACCCGAATTGCTCAGGTGACAATCACCAGCGTCAGGGAGAGCCTGTAATACCACAGCGCTGGCTGAAAGCATGCACCAAGGGCCGGCAGAAACGCAGGCGATTTAATCAAAAGCAATTAGTAAGCATCTTTGTGAAAGGCTGTCACACATTCAGTCCCCAGGGCATCCTTGTTTTTAAAGATTTATGCCAGGCAGTATGGATAGATGTTTCACGAACACTGTGAAAAGGAAACTGGGGAGATTCAGAGCCAATAAACCACTATATTTTGGGTGCTTTTAGCAACACGTGCACTCGCCAGAGAAGAAAGTGCTGCTCAAACTAAGGGGTGACTTTTGCATTAATAGTCCTCTCTCTCCAGGATTCAGGATCAAGCCTGATGCAGGTCTGGGGAAGGCAAAGGCAGGCAGACAGAATGGGAATGCCCATGCAACAGGAGAGGACTTTGCCAAACGGTGCATGCAACCATTGTGCCAGAATTGGCACAAGCAGGACGGCCCCTGGTTGGGTCTCCTCTGATTTTAAAGCTATGATGATACAAAAAGAAAAATAAGGCTGTGGTAGAATACAGGTGATAAGAAAACTCCTTCTGATACAAAAGCAGCCAATGCACACTTAGAAGAAGCACAGGTATTGTTTTTCCCTCTTCCATCTCCCAATGAGCTTTTATTTTCNGGGGGGGGAAAATTCTAGGGAGAAAAGCAGGAAAGATCAGTGAAGATTTCCTTTTGGTCAACTGATTTTGAAGTGAAAAAGATATGACATCCAACCTTGGGGAAAAAACCTGCTTCCTGAAGCTATTAAAGTTATCGTAATTTTCATTCAAAATTAAGTCTTAAGTTTTTAATTACAGGCTTTTATTCTTTATATTAAATACAGGAACTGTATAGGACACCTTCCACTCTGCACACAAGGAGTGCTCTGTATGGCGGGCTCTGCTTGTGGCTGGTTTCTGGGCAGTTCTGCAGCAAACAGCATAATGAGTTCAGTGAGACTGCAGAAAACTTGTCAGGGAAAGAGCATTCCCTTTCCAGCCCTCTTCAAGCACATCTCTATTTCAAGCCAAGGTTAACTCAGGAGGGCAGCACCTGTAGTTGTGCACGCAGAGATGAGTGCAGAGGAATGTCCCTCACGTACTGCTCACATACATAATTAAAATGATCTCATAATTGCCAAAGCTTAAACGTTCCTTAAGTTTCTTCCTTGCTATCTATACAAATAAAATCTGTGAAAAGTTTTTCCCCTGAAGCACCAGAACTCCTTGAATTGGTAAAACGTGACTTCAGGGTGAAGAACAATAAAAGGGCAACTGGCATTACAACGCCTCCAGCATCTCCTATTTCCATGTAAATTGCTGTGCTAAGGATGTCCATGCAATACCAAATCAGACCACCCAAAAGCATCCACTGGGATTCGAAGTTTTCCCGGGATCATTCCTGAAAAATGGGTGAGTTTGTTCAAGAGTGTCTCACAGACAAGAAAAATATCTATCTTTACAAGGGTAAAATACTAATATATCCTGATGAAACTGTGGTAAGAGCTAAATATTTCTGCTGAATGGATGGAAAACTCCTATTGCTTTGCAATAACTTTGAAAAAAGAGAAAGTTCACATTTCTTAATATCCTCCTTCCATGGAGGCTGGCAAGTAGGCTGGGAATACACCAACCTCCCAGAGCAGAAGCCATCTTCCCACAGAGGATGCTTGCTTTGCTCCAGTGAAAGACCACCTTCAAGAAAACTCCTGCCACTTACAGAAGAGTTCAAAGATGGCAACACTTGCTGATTTGTTCCAAATAAAACAGAACAAATTGCTGAGCTCATTAATAACACAACATTAAAAGGAAACCAAGCTCTTTGAAAAGAATCCAGCTGCAGTTCATGGAACTGGATTTCACTTGTTCCAATTACAACATTAGTAAACTTTGTACACATCACAGCTACAGCTAAAATTGTGAAGATATACACTCACACCCACCCCTTGAATGACTATTAAACTTTTCTTACCAATTCTATGTGATTCTCTATGTTTCAAATGGCAGTTCCTATTGAGCCGTGCTTGACTATACCTTTGATGGTGGCAAAGTCAAAGACAAGACCTGTGGGTAGAAGTAATGCTGCCTAGGAGACCAGCTGGTGTAGACCTCACCTTGTATAGGTACAGCCAAGCTGTGGTCTTAAGGTTAGAGGATTTTTGGGAGGTTCTCCAGTAAGTTCTGCTACTTTGAAGACAAATGCACAGAGCAAGCAGCTTCCCCATTAAGATAATTGTATTTTTGTTTGTGCAGCAATACTTAGATTGCTTATAGTACATAAATGACAACATGACTTCTATGTGCTGCCTCCTATGCATGCAATGCCAGAGGTGCATGGTGCATAGTGTTAGATTTCCCCCTGCTCAGGGAGCAGTTTCAGGTACATCAGAAAAACCTCCTGCATTTACCAATCTTTTGTAGCAAGAGAGAAATGTGTAGGGGGTGTGAGAGGGAACAAGAGTGGCAGGAAGGAGATGGTGGCCATGGGGAAGGGAATAAACTATAGACCAATTGTCCCCAGCTCATCATGTCAGATTTCCTTCCCACGCTGAGCTACGAACATTCTGTTGCTCGACACAACAGAGGTAATTCAGTTACTGTTTCCAGATTTTCTTTTGGGTCTTCTTGCAGAGCCAGTAAGGAGATAAGAAAGAAAGGGCTGCACTGGAAAGGTACAAGAGCCGAGCTCAGTTTTCAGCTCAAACACTGATTTGCTTCGTAACTGCATTCAACCACTTCAAGGAACGTGGTAAACTTGACAATAATTTCTATCCACGAGAAAAATGTTGGGTGATGGGAGAAAAAAGTCTCTATGGCTGATCCTGCCTTTCCTGGTGTGACAAGGGGTCCTCGGCACCCCCACCCAGGGCTTGGACACCAGCACCTCCCCAGGGCAGGTCCCTGTACCTGCTGGCACGCAGCAAACCCAAGTGCACCGTGGGTACACGTCCCCTCCGGCCCAAGGACCACAGAAATATCTTAGGGACTTGACTGTCTCCCAACCCAGGTAACCAGGCATCCACAGAAGATGACATGTGCTCCCTGGCTCCAGAGCAGCACCAGGCGTGTACTGTGGGCATGTGGCTAAGGGGGAGAGTATCCCCAGGGATACTCCCCAGACCATTCACACCACAAACCTACAAGTTGTTGTCTCAAAAACATGGGAACAAGGAGGAACTGGTTCCTGCCTTCAAATGTATCTTTTAAGTTGCACAGTCCAATTAGGAAAACCACCTTGTACATAACATCCAGATTTTACCAGGTTACCAACTAAAGAGCTATATCCAAAAGGCATTCTGGTTTACATGGGACCTAAGCATACCTAAATCTCTAAGATCTGTTCTCACTGAAAAAAAAGGGGAGACATAATTTGAAAAAATAAAATTAATGTCCACTTACATTTATATACATTTACAGAAGCAGAGAAAACGCAAACTGCTTCTCTGTCTTGCCGAGTGATGTTTCTAATCAAAATTTGAAGAAAAAAAAAATCAAAGACATTTGGAAGTACTGTAAACCCTTCAGCTATGAAAGACATGCAGAGAGTGCTGCCAAAGAACAGTCATATTTATTATACTGAACTCCGATGTTTGCTCAATGCAGGATAAAGCTCAGAGGGCTATATAATTGGGATCCATATGGAATTCCAAGCCAAGGGCAAAAATAAGTAAATGAGGAGAAGTAACATGAGAGAATGATAAAAATAAATAAATAAAGAGAAAAAGTGTTCAGAACTACAGGTCCTAAACAATAAAATAAAAGAAATTGCAAGTTACAAACCAAAAAGCTTCCATCGTGTATCTAAGAAAATAGGCGTATTATGCCATTTAGGAACCAGAGTAAGAAAAACAGCCTTATTATTTTTCTTTTTAGTTTTCACTATTCAAAGTGCAGTCTTAAAGGGAAAATATTTTCTGTCTGCTTCAGGTTTGGCTAGAGTGATTGGAGGAACTTCTGAAAAATGAGATTTGAGGATCATAGGTTTGAGCAAAAGAAACGATGCCTGCAGGTCCCACCTGGAGAGCCTGCCCCAGGGGTGACCACTGCTCTGCTGAGTTCTGCCCATGCACCCCATGAGGGACCCCCGGAGAAAGCCCCTGTGTGAGGCTGCCAGGAACCGGACAGCAAGCAGGTCTCTTTATACATCCCTGCCCACTTGCACGACGCTTCCAGACACAGGGAAGGTTTAATAACCGTTTTCTCAGCTAAAAAAAGGGCCAGAGCTAGAAATCCTGGAAAACTTGTGGAATTCAGGCTGGAGCCACTGGGCGCCGGGGTGGCTCCGGAGCGATGGGCGGACATGCTTGCCATGGGCAAGAAAGGGGCTTGCACTGGCAAGTACCCTGCTGCAGCACTGCCTTCCTCACTGCAGAGCACCGGCCTCATCCCAGGGCAAGTTTAAGCTCAGGTTTCTAAGAAGAGGAACTTCTGTTTTGTCACTGTTTCCTTATTTTAACAGGAATATGAGGCTGTATGGCTAAGCCATGACAAAATACAGAAATTCTACAAAATTACCTGATAAACAGCAATTCAGAATAAATGCACTGGTAGTGACATAGAAAATGACCTTTTCACGAAGAAAAAAAATTGCAAAGCACCTAGCTAGCTTTTGCCCACTGTTTGACCCTCCAGCAAGAGACCAGCAGCTCCCAGCACACTGATATATGCTCTGTTGTACGCTAAAACTCATTCCCCTGCCCTCGCCCCCCTAGTTGCATTTTCCAGCATTCACTACCTGAGAGTAAATTGCCATTAAATACAGAGTATGGGTACTCCAACAAAAGACAACCAACCTCCAACAGTTTCACTACCAATAATGGGTTTCCTTTGACCGAAAATCCAGACAACCCACACCTGCACCTTTGCCTACATGGGAGTTAAACCATAGGTACAACCTTCACCCTGAGGTGGTTTTTCTTTCAACCTGGCCAGAAGCTGTCACTCAGATCACTTTGCATTTGACACTGTAGGGCTATAAAGAACACATCCACATACTCAGGTGCATTTGATTAAAATAAAAGGTAGGCCACCTTTGAAATGGAAACAAATGAATAAAGGAAGGCTGAGGATTTAAAAGCCTGAGATTGCTGAGCTATTTACTGTCAGGCTGCCATGTCCATTGCTATGCTGGTATCACCAGCAATGTTACTGCATAATCACATAAACAAAAAATCAAAGCAGAGGAAAATGACGACTTTTTTGGGGGAAGGGGGGTGGAATTGAGGGAGGGATTGAGAACAACACAGAAATTAAAAAATAGTAATAAAATATGAAACACCCAGGGACAAGCCTTACCACATTAATATAGTCACTTAGGACTGACAGAAAGTGATATGCAAGCTCCTAAAGGACAAGACAAACACAGGTAGCACAGAAATGGAACAAGGCAAACCATCAGCCCCTGCCTTGCTCAGCCCCGGGCAGGCAGCATGGTTCATTAGCAGGCTGGCAAGGAGATGGCTACGCCTTGTAACTCATGGCCTTCCTCCCTTTCAACGGAACTCAATTTATAGCCAATTTCTGAACTACAGATATGGGAAATTGGAAACGCTGATATAGACGGAGTGTTTTAGCCAGCACAGCTTGGTTTTAATATTGACCCGGCCGACTGGCAAAGAATCATCTGCAAACAGCAAAGAAGATTAAGATCTGAAGTGTGGTAGCAACTTCATTTCCAAAACCTTCTTCAAAACAGGAAAACTCCCTGTGCAGTTCACCGCACAGCAGAGAGCAAGGAGCAAAAAATATCCAAGTTCTGTGCAAAGAAGGAAAAGCGTAGGTGTGCGAGGCTTGCATTGATTTATTACTGGCTTATCAGTAGCTAACATATAAAAACAACTATTAAAAGCAACAGCTGTAAAATGCCTGCACAAGCATAAAGAAAGGAAAAAAAAAAGAAAAAAACACCTGCTTTTTGGTATCCTCTCCCTCACCTAAACACAAATGGTGTAAGAAGGATCCCTGCATTCAAGTACAGGTCCTATATACATGAACTCTAAGCTTCATTGTTTGGGAAACCAAATTAAAGTTCATTGGAGATGCATGTAAAATAAGTAACAATGTTTGGAATTGATGCTCATAAGGACATCTTTACGTCTAAATATTGTATATCCACACCAAGCTATTTATATCACATTTAAAGCTCTAGGCATAACTATTAATTTTCATACATCACACCAGATTCAATTGCCTGTTAAAAGGATCTTCCCTTTTTCTCAGTAGTCAATTATTCATTAACCTCCTAGAAACATTCGTAGAAGGCACAATTTAGTTCAGGAAAGAATAGGAAATTGTCATTATAACGACATCTGAATTTAATATTTCTTTATGACAGAAACAGAACAGTAGATAACAGGACACTTAGCTAGCCAACATCAGAACAAGCTTCAGAAGAATTGCTTTAGACATTATTTTTGATACTGAAAGAGCCGTATGATCACAGCATCTGCAAATCAATATTTTTGGCTAATGAACGTATTTCCAGCAGGAAGAGAGCCTTACATGAAAAACACTCCTGCAGTCCATGAAACAAGTTATCCTAGATCTGATGCTTCAGTTACGCTTCCACTTAGCGACTGACCACACTATTTCGGCTTCAACAAAACATGCTGAACGTTAAAGGAGCCAAATAGACATTTGTACCACTGCAAGCATTGCCATGTGTAACAGACAAGGCTTAATTAAATCAAGAGTAAAACATATAGCCAACCACCACAAGAACATGCTTCTCTTGATTATACCTCGCACCAACAGGTATTTCACACCAAACAGGTGTGAAGGTGTCTCTGTTCCAGCCTCCTCCTTCCAGGGTTTCACACATAAACCACTAAATGACTATGTGCTGCAGCATATGCAGTCAGTTAATATTTATCCATATTTACACTACCTAGCTTGTATCACAAAAGGATCCTAACACAACAAGTGTTGTCTGTCAAAATACACAACAGTCGCTTCCCGTTGCTTAGGAGCTGTCAGCTCCTGGGACAGGGTAGAGCAGCTTTGTAAAAATCCACAGCAATGCTTTACTCCAGCTCAAGAAAGCAGCAAATAAAAAATCCTTGCTCTCAAATAAGATGGGAAATTCACCTAGGTAGGAATGTGGTTTGTAATACTCCTTCACCATGAAGTGATCTGGGTTTCTCCTTCACGTCTTGCCAGAAAGGTGGCAGGCTGGGGGGAAGAGTACTTCATCTTCATCTCCTGGCTTCTCTGTCTCAAGCAGGGCAACTGCAACTGGCCCGTGGATTTTGGAAATTATTTATAATGCTTCAGAAGAAGGGGAAACTACATGTACTTCAATATAAGTATCATAACACAGCTGACATCCATTGCAGTCACTCTCCAAAAACCAGGTTAATTAAAAATATCCAGTCTCCAGCTGATTCACAAGTTGCACTCCACAACAGCTGAAGCAAGTTTTCTAAAGTTTGGATGGTTAAAAGTTGATAGCAACAAGGAATATTTGAGACATGATTTCATTCTCAATTTGACAGAACTAAAATATCATATTGATTAAAAACATGGCTGAAAATGGCTAACTGCAAAATTCTCTGGAGCGTGATTAACACCTTGCACTCTTCGCTGCTGGGACACCCACACTATGTGACCTCCTTTTCTGGAAAGGGGAGTACATTTCTTCCAGTTATGTGAACTCCGAGTCCCATCATCCAAATTTTTTTGCAAGGAGAACAGAAAATTATTTTGGCATTAAAGGGTTTTTTTTGTTTGGTGGGTTTTGGTGTTTTTTNGCATGGTTTAGGCAATGAAAAGAGCAGAAGTTGGGGCAGTCTCCAGCAAGGGGTTGTGGTTCTTCCAGCAAGCACACATGTTTGAGACCACCTTGTGCACACTGGATCTGACCATGGGTTGGTTGGAAGAAGTCTTGCACACCTGTAGTGCAGCGAACAGCATCCCTCTAGCGTGGCGGTGTGCAGGGCATTTGCCTTATCGCTTCCCAGGTCTTGGGGCTGCTTCAACACTGGGCAGGCGATAGAGGTTATGCGGGGAATAGAACACGCAGTGGGAGTGGGAGCAGGAGGTGAAACAGGGAGAGCAGGGGCAGAAAGATGTTGGCAGCAACAGAGGTACCTTCTCTAATTAAAAAGTGCAAAACAAACACCAGAGATCAGGGCTAAACCTGCCACACCACATATCACTACCAGTTTCAACAGCAAGCTGTCAAGTTATGCCAGAAAGATTCAAAGCACCAAACTTTCTGTAACATGCAGCACGCGTCTGTCCCGACCAGCATATTCCCCACCACAAAGGAACTGTGGATTTGGTGTTGGTTGGCCGTGCAGCCCTGGGGAAAGACTTTTGTCACCAGCCAGCATAGCAGAGGAGACACTCCTGTGCCTGAAACACTGACTGATCTTCAACCCAGTCCTTGGCAGGTCAGCAACCAAAGCACTGGATTTCCAAGTACATGTGCAAATGTAGATAAGATGGGACAGGTAGGTCTGGTTTTTATAACCATTTAAGATAACTAATGATGTCTGCAAGTGTTATAGGAGATTTGTAGATGATGCATTTAAATAAAAAGCCATACACAGGATCATGGGAGAGTCTTATATTACAGTACCAGTATTTTCCACACAAATTATTGCTCGAATTAAAATTGATCCCTGTAATAAGGCATACACTGAAGTGTATGAAGACCCAAAGCCCAAGACCTAATGCACTTTATACAGGATTAGAACAAGCAAAGCTGTGGCTAAAAAAATAAGTTCTCTGTGACTGAAGTGCATTTCCCACAACAACCTCACTACAAAGTGCTGTACAAGCTCCAAATACGTATGTCTGTGTTGGAACAAACATAACACCATGGGACACCAAGGGGCTTAACATCTTTGGAATGAAACAAGGAGAGGCAATAGAGAAATAATTCCTTAATACATTTACAATGCTGGCAAACAAAACAGATTTCCTTATCTTATATTGGAAAACAAACGCATACCAATTTGTGGTATTACATACTTAGTACTGTGGGCCAAATACACTCCTAATCCAAAGGCATAGATCTGAGGCTTAATAAATAATCCCCCAAATGAGCAGCCTGACCTCCCCTCCTTCCCTCTTCCCATTTTCTTCAGCGTTAGCTGTTATGTGAACACTATGTTGAAATGCTTCAGTGGCTACCACCAGAGGCCTCTGAGAGAGACCACAGAGTCTCCTTTGCATTGGGATAGCTCTTTCAAAGAGTAAGATCTTCCAATCTTAAGTCTCATAAGCGCACACAGGCAAGTGACTGAAGAAGTGAGAGTCTGGAGAAGAAGAATTTCTTCCTCAGGAACCAGACGGAGGATGACTTCTGCATGGGAAATCAAGGAACACATGCGCTAGGTTAATGGTTGGACTTTATGATCTTAAAGGTCTTTTCCAACCTAAATGATTCTCTGATTCTATGAAGGAATTAAGACATTTCCCTTCCTAAGGGGCACCCTTGGGGACACTACCCGAAATACACAATTTACCTCTTTCATTGGTGCAGTCCTGCTTATTTCCAAAACCAGGTTGTCATGGTTTAACCCCAGTCAGCAACTAAGCACCACACAGCCGCTCACTCACGCCCACCCCAGTGGGATGGGGGAGCAAATCAGGAAAATCATAGAATCACAGAATCACTTAGGTTGGAAAAGACCTTTAAGATCATTGAGTCCAGCCGTCAACCATGCCCACTAAACCATGTCCTGAAGTGCCTTGTCTACATGCTTTTTGAATACCTCCAGGGATGATGACTCCACCACCTCCCTGGGCAGCCTGTTCCAATGCCCGACAACCCTTTCAGGAAAGAAATTTTTCCCAATATCCAATCTAAACCTCCCCTGCCGCAACTTGAGGCCATTTCCTCTTGTCCTGTCACCAGCCACATGACAGAAGAGACCAGCACCCACCTCACTACAACCTCCTGTCAGGTAGTTGTAGAGAGCGATAAGGTCTCCCCTCAGCCTCCTTTTCTCCAGGATAAACAACCCCAGTTCCCTCAGCCGCTCCTCATCAGACTTGTGCTCCAGGCCCCTCACCAGCTTCGTTGCCCTTCTCTGGACACGCTCCAGCGCCTCAATGTCTTTCCTGTATCGAGGGGCCCAAAACTGAACACAGTACTCAAGGTGCGGCCTCACCAGTGCCGAGTAAAGGGGGACGATCTCTTCCCTGCTCCTGCTGGCCGCACTGTTTCTGATACAGTAAAGTAGTAATACTCATGGGTTGAGATAAGAATGGTTTAATAGGACAGAAAAGAAGAAACTAATAATGATAACACTAATAAAATAACAATAGTAATAATAAAAGGATTGGAATATGCAAGTGATACACAATGCAATTGCCCACCACCTGCTGATTGATGCCCAGTTAGTCCCCGAGTGGCAATCCCTGAGCCCCCACTCCCCCAGTTTATATACTAGACATGACGTCACATGGTATGGAATACCTCTTTGGCCAGTTTGGGTCAGCTGTCCTGGCTGTGTCCCCTCCCAACTTCTTGTGCCCCTCCAGCCTACTTGCTGGCTGGGCATCAGAAGCTGAAAAATCTCTGACTTAGTCTAAACACTGCTTAGCAACAACCAAAACCATCAGTGTGTTACCAACATTCTTCTCATACCTAGCTCAAAAACCATAGCATTACACCAGCTACTAGGAAGACAATTAACTCTATCCCAGCTGAACCCAGGACACAGGTGCCATACCAGGCCTCTGCACCCAGCCGAGCCACGGAGTAAGCAAAGCTGAGCCATCCTCATTCAGAGATCAGTCTTCCCTTCCGAAGGTGCGGCATCCCAAGCAGTGTGGCACTCAGCTCCTTCCCATGGCTAAACCCCATCCACCCCAGACATTTCTTGCTTCTGTTACCTTTAGTGAGTGGAGCTCCACACAGACTTATCTACCACCCTTTGTGCCATTTCTATAGCTATGGCTAAGCTGTTTCCAGAACCTGAGAACACTTGGGTCTCCACTGCATCTGCAAGGTAGACCTATGCTCTGATGATAGAGCTGCTTTTAAATTACGGCTAAAGCCTGCTGAAATCTTAAAGTGCACTTAAGCAAGCTGATGGTGCTGTGGTGACCTTTGACTTTGCAATTTCATTCAGACAGCACAAAAAAAAAATAAAAATCAAGGAACTGTTAAAGAAGAAATGGGAACAACTTAAGACTGAGACCACTAGGGTTTCCCCCACCCTGAGAAATTAANCCCACCCAGGTATATGCCGACCTTTCTTGTTCCCAAACTCCCGACAGAGGAATTGTGCCAGTCTCCCTGCAAACACCACTCAAACACACAATCTTCCCTGATACGAGAATTACTGCACACCACAGGAGTCAGATAGAGAACAAAGATAAATTTAGAAAGTCAAATGCATTAAAAGATGTTTTTGTTGTTGCTTGCCCTCACCCTGGAGCGACCCAGGTATTCCCGAGAGGGGGTGAGAGATGCTCCTTCTTATACAACCAGCAGTTTCCGAAAGGCTTCAGTTCTAGCCTGCTGACAGGTTAAGTGCCTTGCAGAGATACCAGACAGCTCAGGAAAACCTCACCTTTTGGACAAACCCCGTGCTACTTAGTTTTTATCTCCAAGGCACTACAATACATAGGACTAGCTTTCCTTTCTAGAAAACCTATTCAGGCGTGTTGTTTCTCACCTGGGGATAGCTCAGGTATGACACTTAACCTTTTCTTAAAATAAAAAAATCGTGTAACAGCAAAAGCAAGTTGCTAGGGTGGGTGATGGTTTAGGGACTGAGGAGGAACTCTTCAAATCCAAATCACACTTTTCTGCACTTCTACAGCTAGAAATAAATCAGACCTATTTGAATCTTTTAATAAAATCTTTTTAATTCTACATTTGAAAGCACAGTATGTTTACTGTAAATTAAATTAATTCTAAGAAAATTAAAACTAAATTAATTCAAAACAGTGTTCAAGCAAACAATGATTTGCTGTCAAAGCTTTAAAGAAAGTCAGACACTGAACATGAAGAAACCATTGACCAACTGTCGTGGTTTAATCTCAGCCAGCAACTAAGCACCGCACAGCCGCTTGCTCACTCCCCCATCCAGTGGGATGGGGGAGAGAATAGGAAAAAAA
>VYZV01025179.1:179639-238244 GCA_013401275.1 Pandion haliaetus | reverse complement strand
GCAGTCAGGTATGTAGAAACAGTCACAGCTCTCTTACAGTAGCCAGCCAAGTCCAATGCTGGACAGGACTTTGACAATACTGTCCAAGGCAGGACAGCAATACCTGACCTGCATCGTTACAGTGGCAGATGGACAAGAATTGATCAAGGTCTGCTGAGAGGCAGGGAAAAAAAGAAAAAAAAATAGTCTTCACATGTTGTGCATGCAAATGAGACTTGTCAGAGTGAAACTGAACTGAATAAATCCATCAACCTACATGGTTGCAGAGTGCCTCTGATCCCACAAAACCNCATTTTTGTTGAGGCAAACAGCTGTGCAGCTATGGGGCAGTGGGAAGAGGCCAGAACACTGCTATACCTTGCCAAATTTTATATCACTAGAAAAGCTCTTCCTCATTTAATTTGGGGGGAGTGGGGGTCTGTTTATTTACTGCTTTGACACTTAATGTTTGGACATATAAGACAATGTTCAGAAACAGCAACTCTGTATGAAGCTCTTAACCTGGTTTAAAGGAAAAAAAAAAAAAAAAGGCTCTTACATCTCAGAAGCAAAAATTGACAGCACACAACTAAAAATCACACAAAACCAAGCCAACAGGTAAAATACATTTATAGAGCAAATGATACTGTTGTCAGGGAGATTAGACAAATGTATTTAAATTCACTTAATTAAATTTAAATTTACTTGCGTGTGGGTTCACTATAGTTCCTCTCTTTAAATATATCCCTAAGCAGATTCACTCCATTTCCCAACACAGAGTCTTATCGCCAGGCACGTAAATTCAGCTTGGTTTGATGATCATGACACATTTTTCTCATCCTCGTGTTTAAGGGGAAGTCCAAATATAAGAAATTGCATGCCCTCACAAATAGCCTCTTTCTAGCCTATTCCAAAGAACAAATAAAAAGGAACCAATATGTTTGCATTCAAGTGGGTTTGGTTTAACCTTCTGACAAGTGACAATTTCAGACAAATGAATAAGCCAAATGCACATGTGTAAAAATCTGAAATTCAGATATTTCTACAAACTATCCAGTTTCCTTTCCAGAAGGAGAGATCCCAGTAGAGTCATCACAAATCTTAAGAACAGCAATGGAAAGTTTTCCTTGTTTTGCTAGTCTGTGTGTTACACTTCACTAAAAAACTCTTCTAACTGCAAATTCATCTTGGTCTGAATCAACAAACCAGAAAAGCAATAGCCCAAACTTCCCTGGGGGCCACTGGTCTGGACTTCTCCAGTACAATCCAACATAATGTCTTTGTGCACACATGAAGTCCATCACTCTTCTTTCTGTTCCAGGTAACTTCAGATGACTGAAACAAGTTCAAGAAATCCTGGTCCTCCCACAGAAGGTCTTCCTGTGATCAAATGTTCCCTGTTAGTGACTGGATGGAAGATGTTTTTCTCTGTCTCCCCATCCCTCCTCTCTGCCTGCCTCTCCTTACACCTCAGACAGCTGGAAGTGTATCCTCCTCTACCATCTATTACAAAGATGTATATAGATTTTAGATGAGCAAACTTCAGCTCGCTCACAGCTCAGTTGGGAGGGATTCTGTGGGAAGTTTCCATGGAGGATAAAGGAGCTGGCAAGTGCTTGGAGTTTTTCAAGACATTCTCCTGGAAGCACAAAAACAGTTCAACACCTTTAAAGTTAAGGGAAGTAGGCAGAGCAAGAGACCCTCTTGGCTTAACTGCGAGCTTCTGAGCCTACTCAAAACCAAAAGAGAAGTGTACCAGAGATGGAAAAGTGGACGAGTACCCATTGAGAACTATAAGAGCATTGCCAGGGTGTGCAGAGATGCAGTTAGAAAAGCAAAAACTCATCTCTAATTGAAATTGGCCAGAGATGTCAAAAACTACAAGAAAGGGTTCTTCATGTATGTAAACAAGCAGAAAGAGAAGGAAAATACTGGCCTGCTGTTAAACAGAAGAGGTGAATTAGTCACCAACAACGCTGAAAACACAGAGGTTCTCAGCACTTTCTTCACTTCTGTCTTTACCAGCACTGTTGGGCCCCAGGACTTGGGAACAAAAATCCAGGTAGATGCAAACACAGACCCACTGTCNCATAATCTTTGAGAAATTGTGAGATTGGGGGCATCCAAGAAGACTGGAAGAAGGCTAATGTCACCCCCATCTACAAGAAGGGCTTAAAGGAGGATCCAGGAAATTATAGGCCCATCTGTCTTACTTCAGTCCCTGGGAAAGTTATGGAACAAATCCTCCCGGGGACTATTACAAGTCAAAAGAAACACGAGTGGGAAAAGCCAGAATGGATTCAGCAAGGGCAAATCGTGCTTGACAAACCTGATCGCGTTCTATGACAAAGTAACCTGCTCAGTTGATATGGGGTGAGCAGTGGACATTGTCTACCTGCATTTCTCCAAGGTTTCTCCAACCTTTTGATAAGGTTTTCCAGAGCCTCCTCCTACAGAAACTGATGCGTTATGGTCTAGACAAGTGGTTTGTGTGGTGGGTGTGGAACTGGCTGACAGGCAGCACCCAGAGGGTGGTAGTAAATAGCTCCTTTTCAAACTGGCAACCTGTCACAAGTGGAGTCCCCATGGATTGATACTGGGCCCAATGCTGTTTAATATCTTCATAAGTGATCTGGACGATGAGATCAAGTGTACCCTGTTGAAGTTTGCTCACGATACCAAACCGAGCAGGGGAGTGCACACTTTGGAAGGGAGAGCCACCCTGCAGGAAGACCTGGAAAGGCTGGTAGAGTGGGCTAACAAGAACCTTATGAAGTTCAACGAGGACAAGCGTAAGGCCTTGCACCTGGGAAACACAATCCAGGAGTGCAGCACAGACTGGGATCTACCTGGCTAGGAAGGAGCTCTGTGGAAAGGGACCTGGGGGTCCAGGTGGACAACAAGCTCAATAGGAGTGAACAGCATGCTGCTGTGGCAAAGAAAGCCCACAGGATGCTGGGCTGCATCAACAAGGGCATCACCAGCAGAGATAAAGAAGTCATTATCCCACTCTATTCAGCACTTGTCAGGCCACACCTGGCCCCATACTGTGTGCAGTTTTGGTCCCTGCTATGCAAAAAAGATGTGGACAGGCTGAAGAGGGTCCAGAGAAGGGCCACAACGATGATCAAAGGACTGGGAAACCTCCCATATGAGGAAAGGCTGAGAGAACTGGGTTTATTCAGCCTTGAGAAAAAAAGGCTTAAGGAAGACCTTATCACCATGTTCCAGTATTTAAAGGGTGGCTACAAAGAAGATGGACACTCCCTTTTTACAAGGAATCACGTGGAAAAGATGAGGTGTAATGGGTACAACTTACTGCTGAGGAGATTCTGATTGGAGACAAGAGGAAAATTTTTCACAATGAGAACAATCAACTATCAGAATAATTTCCCCATGGAAGTGGTGGATTCCCCTACATTGGACACTTTTAAGATTCAGGTGGACAGGGTGCTGGGCCATCTTGCCTAGACTGTGCTTTTGCCAAGGAAGGTTGGACTAGATGATCCTTGATGTCCCTTCCAATGTGGTATTCTATGATACATTACACATCAGTCTGAAGACACCACAAAGACTTTGTCTACAAAATACAAACTTTTGGTCTACAGAAACACCTGTGTGAGAAGCAACAGACTCTGCTCCAGACACTGCTGTACCAACAGCAATCTCTGAAACTGCTTTACCAAACAGTATTTTGACTTTTCTTCCCAAGATCATCCTCAGTACCTTAGCAGCAAGGCAGAAAAAAAGCTGAAGCCTTGCTTTCACACAGGTCAACACCTATGGCTCCCAAAGCAGCCTAACGAAGACAGGCTTTAAGCATGTTGTAAGCGGTAGATGAGAAGCCAATGACAATGTGTAGGTGTTAAGCTCATGGCACCATTTGCTGGTGTGGTACCTCAGAAACTCTGTATAGATAAGGGCATCATCCTGACGTTTCTCTGGCACCAGCACAGTATCTAAAGCGGGCACAAAAATGGGACTGGGCTCCAAGATCTGATGGGACCATACCACCTTCTCCATTTCAGCTCTTCTTTTCAAGAACAGAAAACAGAGGACTCTCCTATGTTTGAGAGGATTTATGTATGAAGTATAAAGTACATAACTCACAGGAGACTCTCATTCCCCTGAGGAAAGAGCCCACTGAGAGGCTGAGGCTTGGGAATAACATGGGCTCCGGAGAGCCAAGAGCCTTTGCTCGGAGGATAGCGATGTCCCGTTGTGACTGCCGTGCCCCCCTGTCTGAACTCTGCTACCACACTGGGATGTATTTTATCAACAGGCACCAACCACTCTCTGGCCAGCAGGCTACCTCCACCTGCATCAGTGACCAAACATCATTAGACCTCAAATGAGCGAAGCGCCCCAAGCCCTGCCTAGCATGGGTTTCGGTAGAGCCTCCTGTGAACCAAAGTCGGGACACCAACCAGCCTCAGAGCTTCACACCTATTTACTTAACCTACAAGGAGAGGCCACCTCCTTTCATCTCCAGGCTGTGCTACTTCTCCTTTTATTCAGCTGCCTTTAGTAGACTCCTCCACTCCAGGAACAGGAAATATTTCACATCACAGTTGTTTGTCCAGGAAGCTTCGAGACATGCAAGCATTTCCTAGCCCTGTCAGCCATATAATGGGGCTTGAAAGTTAGAGTTTAGTTTGCAGAGTCATTAGATCAGTCATTATCACGGCTGCACACAGACATGTACAGAGTTTTAAGTGAAACCTCTATGGCCACCTACACAGGAGGAGGGTGTGGGCTGAGGTCTTCTTTACAGGACCACTCGATGTTATAAACATGTGGAAACTTGGCAACGGCCAGCAAAGCTTAAATGCCATATGAGCTTTTACCTATTTTGCTAGCTACTCTTAAAACCTATGCAAACCCCTCCTCCTGCCCTTCAGCTGAAGCCGAGCACCCTCTGAAGGTGACGAATGCCAAGCGTGTTGTAGCTGCTGGGATGGTACTGCTCTGAAACAACACCTGCAGCTGCTCCAACATGCCTTGCCATTCAGACCTGCTGACCTCCCTGATTCCAGACGCACAACCTCTTTGATTCCTCCTTCTGAATTCCCAAATTTTGAACCTGGTGAGAATTGGCTTGAGAAGGCCGAAGTAATGACAAGGAGCTGCATGCCAAGTTTGTGGTCTGTTGCTGGCAGAGAGCCTTGCAAACAAAGGAGACTGAACCAAATCCCCAGAAGAGTTCCACGATTCACCACAGTGCAAACGGTACTTGGGACACCTCACCTTGTCCATAAACTCAGCCTCCACTGTAAGTTAGGAGTTAGAGGAAGGCAGCCCTCTTCTCCATCCCAGCTGTGCTGGTCCTCAAGTCCTACTCTTCTCTCTGCACGGCTCCTGCCAGAGCAAACAAGCTGCCCACAACCAGAGCCACTAACAAAGCCTGAACCATGCCAGGTCCTTCCTCCACCTTGAGGATTTTGGCTTGCTTTTGTGTGACTGAAACTGGTCAACAGGCTCAAAAGTGATGGGGGCAGAGGGAAAAGGAGAAAGCACTGGGGCAAGCAGGATACAGAGTGACTGAATGAACTACATTAGTTGATTTTCTTAGGAAAACAAGCTTAAAAAAAAAATCAGTTATATGGAATGACAAGCATCTTGGCCTAGAGACACAGAAAATTTAAGGCAAAGTTGGGAAATGTGGAGTGCTGTTTCTGACTGTGGCCTGTGCTAGAACCATGTGGCAAGACTATTTTGGGATACCTTCTCCACAAGACAAGTCTCCACCTGACACAGCCACAGGAGACAAGCTACAAAGCTGCTTTTAAACTACAAAGCCAGAGAAGGGATACTCCTAAAGGAAATGCTTGTTGCTCTTGCGGGAGCTGTCACACCTTCAAGACTAAGTGCTCTGGCCTTCTTGGCACACCAAGGAGACCTGCCAGCATGTTTAAAATGGCTTGGTTCTGATTTAACACTAATTTGCACTGTCACCGACTTGAGTAAGCCAAAAACTTGCCCAAAAGAACTACATAAAAAAAGTTCAGTTTAGATCTGCACTCCCAAAATTCACTAACAACCCATTAAAAATAGCCATAATTTAGCCTTGGTGCAGCAAGGGTGGACCTTCTCCTCTGATGTCCACCCAGTCCTAACAATTACTGTAAGCTGCTCATGTCTCTTCCCTCACATTCCCAAGACAGCTACTTGTTTTCTAGTGTCAGATTTGGTCTTGGGAGTATAGAATCAGTTAACATAAGAAAGGTATAGAAAGCTGCAATAACTCAAAAACAAAATTATTTTTCCTTCAGATCAAGTTGGTTTGATATTCCAGAAAAAAATCTGCAGTTAGTATGTACGATGTAAGATAACAAGTACTACAGAGAAGGGAGAATGTGTTGGCAGCAGAGAGCATGAAATGACATGGGCAATTTGGCTGCCAGCAGGAAAGATTGTTTGGATTTAAAAAAAAAGTGTTAAATGCTTGCCTGTGCCAAGAAAGCTTGACCCCTGCTTTTGAGAAGGATATATAAATTGGTTCAACAATTTAACAAAGTTTCAATTATGCAGTACTTAATGCCTGGAAAAAAAAAACCCAAACAACTTTATACTTACTACTTATAAATGCTGCTGAATTCCTGCAAGCATATTTGCTCAACACTTTTAGCACTGCAAACAACACTTGGAAGAATTTTTTTCCCTCCACTTCTGCAGGGTTCGTTCAATACTGCCACAGACGATCAGTTCAGTCTGGCACAGGGCAAAATGAAAGGTAATCAAAATATTCTCCCCATTCTTTCTGAAGGCTTAGTGGTACAGATAAAGTAGCAAACTGTATGTCATTTCAGCACCTGAGAAAAAGCTTAAACACTTTAAAGTAACACCCTGAAGAAGCAGCGCTCTTTACAACAGTTCTGCGTGATGATGCCCAGAAGGGTATGAAGAACGTATGGCACATGGCAAATCCAGTCCGATACCTGTATTTCTGTATCAGTCTTGTCAGTCCTTGTATTTATACAAGTGGCTATAAGCATTTACCTTTAAGAAATACGAGTGATGCCTTATATAAATAATGAACACTTCAGTTGGAGACAGAGCCCAACTAGGGGATCAAAACTAAAAACAAGTAAAACAGAAGAAAAAAACCCCAGTGAACTAACATGCTTTGTCAAGTTGGCAGCCAAGCGAGCTGTCCTTCTTGCACTCCCCCCCGCTACTGTCAATCACCTGATTTCACTGCAGTTGCTTTTACTTCACATATTACAGTATGTCACCCCACTGCTCACAGGTACATGATGATTACTAATAAAAGAGGCATGGGAAATTAAGTTAAAGAAAAGAGGCTCAGGATAAAGTGGCTTGTACAACTCTGCAAGACAGTTTTTCACACTGCCAACTATATGGCAATAAACACAGAGATAAATATATCCCAGCTAAAGCAAAAACCCCACAAACCCATAGCCAACCCACAGACAGTGGTTTGTTTGGGAGGATTTTTGTGGGGGGTTTTTTTTGTTGTTTTGGGGGCTTTTTAAAAATTATGTTTACAGGGTTTTTTCCTTCTCATTTGCAATCAAATAGACATGAGGATCACTGTTTGCTGATGCCTCTTAGTCATGATCCAGAGCTGCTTGTTCTCCCCATACATAAAAAGTTTCCAGCAGGCTGGGAATCTCACCCAGAGCATGATGCAGTTGCAGCTTTTGCGCGCCTCAGCTCTGTATGAAGCAATCTGCATCCAGTTACTTCAGATGGCTCACACACTTGCCAAAGAGGACTTGCCAAAGTGAGCACAAGGTGCTGGGAGCATGGGAGTTCATTACCTGTATCAGTTTAGACCACTGCTCACAGGCCAGCCTGTGAACTGTAGCATAACAACACTGTAAATCCTAAAATTACAAGAATAGAAACTCTTAATTGTTCCCACAGTCAACCTGCTAGCATCAACTTGGGCTACACCTTGGACTGAGGGAAGGAAAAAAAACAGAAAATAAACAAAAACCTCAACTAAACCAAACCAAACATGCTTTGTTTTCTCAATGGCAGTCCATAAGAAAAGAACATAGTTTAAGGAAAGGTTTCATGTTTGAGATGACGCACTCTTCTCTCAGAAACCGTTCCCAGTTTTAACGAAGGGGCAGTGGAACAACCCTAAGGAACAGGTAAAAAATTAAGCAAAACTACAACAGTTTGGTTGACACCCCATTGATTCTCTGATTTTAAAAAATCTGAATGATGCTGCAACCAAGAACATCGTCCTCTTACAACAAGAAGAGGACATAAACAATTTTGATCCTTACAGAAAGCACACCTCTTCGGAATCGTTGTGCCACAGCCCTACATGCACAGAGGGCTCTGGGCCTGCTGGATGCAGCTACTAGCACTGAGGATTCGGACACTTCTTTTTCATCCATTCCTTTGGGCTACATGAACAGCAATGGAACCCTGTGCAGAGCTGAGAGTGATGTAAAACCAGAGCCTTGCCAAATTAGCTGGAACACTAAGAGCAAGAAGCCTAAAATACATCAAACAAGGAAGTGCCTGAACTCGGCAGATGGTGACAAGAGCTAAATGTAGCTCCTGCAATTTGAAAGACTACAAGCGATTGACCAGGCTACATCGGCCAACTACAGCATGGTCCCAGGACACAAGACTACTTGAAAATGCAGAAGGAGCAGAAAAGATGTCGATGTCTAAACAACACAAACAGAAGGTCATCCAATGAAAAAACGAGCGTTCCAGAGCTGCAGCAACAGATGACAACAATGACAACTATTTAGTTCTTTACAGAGTCAGGCACATATTTAGGACTAAATTTTTTCCCAGGTGAAGTAGGTAGGGACAACTCCACCCCTAATCATTTCAGGGCAAGAAATATGTGCTTAGCTTCCCAATTTCACATGGAGGTCTCTGCAACGTCTCCCAGGCTATAATAATGAGAAAGACCTGTGGCTTCCACTGTAGACCCTGCATAAGAGTCTTCCTTCTTGCAGAAAGCCATTCACATTTTATTTGCATACCTATCTACATGCCCCTCTTCTCCATCCTCCACTGGTATTTCTCAGGTTCAGAATCAGACTCTCTTGCAGCGTGGAAACGAAGATACTGCCAAGAAGCACAACTACACATAAATGAATTCATTAAAAAAATGAAGGAAGCCTAAAATACTATCACAACCTGAATGTTTGAAATAAAAGTTTCTTATCCCTGTATCAGCACATTTTGCAGCTTTCTGTATAGCTTTTCCTGTTATTGCTTCAGATGAGCTCTGCCCCATATGAGATATCAGCACTAAGAGCATACAGAATAACTTCTCAGGAAGAGACTTCTCCTGCACCTCCCCCAACCTTTTCAAGTATAGCTAATAGAAAAGCGTGTCCAAATTTTTCAGGTTTTCATTTAAGACTGAAATTGGTTTTGATTCTTCAATGAAAAGTTATCTTTTTAAGTTGCTGTTAAAGACTTCTTGAACATTATTTAAAAACAGATCAAGCAACTTCTAAATTTAGAGTTTTTGCTCAAATCTTCCAAAAATATTCACATACATTTTTCTATTCATGCCTCCGTCAAAGTTATTTGGAAAATAATTAGCAGTATCTTCTTTGTTGTAGATGTCTAGGAGATATAGATATACACACACACAGAGTAGCAGCAGTTTCCTGAATAATTTCTAGTTCATTCCATTTCTGGCTCTACAAATCCCCACCCACACAATGATTATTATTAATTAATATATGAGGGAGAGGGAAGGGGAGGAGGGGAGAGAGAGACACAGAAAAGCATCTTCATTCCAAGAAATGCTTAAGTCCTCTTACAAACTGACCAACTTCAAACATATTAACTACTACCCTGAATGCAGACAGACTTCTGTTCAAGCTCTAGCACTTCTCAGCATTAAATCACACTGCTGTAACATCTGAGCTTGTCATCAAGATTAAGGCAGGACCTTCAAGTTCATTAAGATAAAGACATTGCCTGAAGCACTACTAGCGAGGAACAGAGAAAATGGACTTAACCGCATTATAAAAAAACAACTTGCAAAACCTGGTTCTCCAACCCAGCCTTTCCACAACAGCATTAAGAAAGACCAAAAGAAAGAGGAAAGGAACCTCTTCATCACTCACCTATTCTAAGGCTCTCAATTCATCTTTGCTCTGAAATGCAGAGAGGATGTATGCAAGTGATCATATTCTAGCAAGAGAAGCAAGACTCCCACCTCTTTTAAAACGGAGTCAAAAATAGACTGTTGAACCTGAGATGGTTAGGAAAAAAAAAAAAAAAAAGGAGGAAGCCATCAATTTTTAAAATGCTGATGGAGACAGATTCAAGTATACATGGACTCAACAGCTGAAAACAGACCTGATGCAAGAAGGGGATGCAGAGGACGCTGACATCTCAACAAAGCTAGCTTTAAGCATTTACAGATCAAACAGCGAGGAGAAAAACAAGTGAGAAAACCCAAGGAAGTTACAAGACAACAGGAGCAAAGAGGTTCCAATTGCTGTTACTTATTCACCAGATTCACAGCACTCTATTAACTGGCACCACTGTTACCTATTGCTAATACAGACTAAATCCTGTTTTATTTAGGCTACTGAAAAATGAGTACAAAGGTGACAAAAGCCTGGCATCATCCTTGTGCCAAAGGTGTCGACACACACTCAGGCAGCCGACAGCACTGAGCTAATTGAGACTCCATGGTCTTTCCCCAAGACCCTGCCTGTATTTTAGGTCATTACAGCCTGCAGCGGGGTGTGCTCAGTTTACGTCTTTGCATACTCTTCTTTTAATATATTGATGAATAATTCAGTTCAGATGATAAACCTTTTTGCGTACTTCAGGCATTTTCTCCTCAAGACTGTCAATGTGGTCCCAAAGTATTGAACTGGAAGGCACTTAAGGGGGACTGTTGACTGCTCCTCCCTCCTCTCATATTTTGCCTATTTTTTAAAAAGTAGACTTCAGAACACAGGTCATCCCATGACCTACAGCAAGATGCATTAGCCAAAGGAAACTGCAAAGACGCATCGTACCACATTGGTTCGAGTCACTGTCGAGATGATGAACAAGGGAAAGGCAAAGTGCTTTTGCCTCACTAAAAAGAACACTCGCGTTATCCAGCTTCCCAAACGCGCTCCACACGTCAGGAAGTTTGCATAAGGCACACGCAGGAAGGCTGAGGAGGTTCACGAGAGGCTCAACTCTGCTGCAAGCAGAGCGGCAGATCTGCTGGGATCAGCCCTGCACCAGCATAAGCTGCCAAAGCCGACAGCCGAAAGAGGCCGCAGGGCCTTGCTGCTGGTTTCCTTTTGCCGCCACGTTGCAGCAGCTTCCAGCAATGCAGACAGGTCCTGTCACAGGTACAGCTGCCTTACTGGAAGCCTTACCCAGCATCGTTTCCACTGGATCTGCTTATGGGTGATCCCTGTGTGTCTGTCACTGGCACCTGGCTCTTCCTCTTGGCTCTGGCACACCCTCCCAGCAGGACATGTTACCTTGCAGATGACAGTACAGGCTGTCATTAGATTTAGCAGTGAACCAGCTGATTCCTTGCACACACACAAGCAAACCTCTCCTGCAATGCACAGGAGAGATTCCACCCAAATTCATATGGCCAGGACAGATAAGGTGCTTCAAGGGCATTTTCTTATTTAATGCCACTATTGTGGCATACACTTGGTGTAATAAACACCCTTCCCTCCCCCAATACTGAGGGAAACTCAGATGTCTCCCAAAACTGCATGGAAGAGAATCTCATGAATATATACTTTGCCATCTCTGGTAGTCAAAAAAAATTCCTTCTCAGCTTTATTCATCAGCCTGACCACAAGGAAGATCTGCACCATGACTGCTGAAGTCCTTCACACGCAGCATGTACATTCCCTGCAACATGAAAACTGTGACATGCTTCCAAGTAGCATCACAGGTTGTTTACAGAGACAAGCTGACTAAAGATATTTTTATCCTCATCTCCCAAGACCAATTTATAATTAGTACAGCCTTTGAACAAGATGCACTTGCAGCATACTACCAACATGCTGACTCAAAATAGGGCTTCTTGTAGTGCCAGCGGTCTCCCCAGGACAGCTCTTCTCAATGACTTTTGGTGTGATGGAGTGCTGGGCCATAGAGTAATACAGACGTGGGCTGGCTGCAGGGCACGGTGCGGACGGACTGGGAGCTGCGCAGTGAAGGAAAGCACCTTGCAGGTACAGCTGAGAAGTGCCCCAAGAAGGGGTGTTCCTTCTCCAAGTGGATGATGCAGCCACCACTGCTGCTCTCTCTGGCCTCTGCACCACTGGCCCGATGTTGAAAATGTTTCTTCCCTTTCACACATATCTTAAGACTCGTTTTGCTGCTACGTGAACATATGGCAGTTGCTCTGCAGAAACACTTCCACAGCAGTGTGTTTCCATACAGTTCACGTTACAGCATCCCTCCTGTATCCCCAAAGCCTCCCTACAGCTCTGCTGCTCAGCTCAGAGGACGCTGGCCACACAGCTCCCATTTGAAGCATCCCCAAGTGCACAGTCTCAAATATAGGCAGCTGCCTTAATGCTTTTCACAGCATACAGATACAGCACTGCAGCTATAACAAAGGCTCTCTTGTGTTACTGCATGGCCGGAAAGGGGGTGAGAAAAGAGTATGCCATGGGATATGGCTGCCAGGAAGCTAGGGAGAGACATGAAGGGGTAGGAAAGCAGGGAAGTGGAGCCAGAAGAGGGAAAGCAACAGGAAACCTGGATTCAGCTGCCTCCTCCCCCCAGCTTGGTTACAGTAAAAATACACAGGCACCCATGATGCACAGCTTTTTCCTTGCCTCGTCCGTGTTTCTGAACAGGAGAGTTGAAGAGCTGGAACAGAGCGAGTGGAGCCTCCGGGGTCCCACCTGCTCTGAGGTGGTCCTTCCATGGAGCCCCTGCTCCTCCAGTGGCAGGGAACAGGCAGGCACCACCCAAAGGGCTTAGTCCCTTCCCGTCCCTGTCTGGAGGGCAAGGGAAGCCAAGTTCAGGTGAACCATTCAAGTCTCATTTGTGGGATAATGCAATTATAACCCTCCATTTGCCCAGAACCATCGGTTGTCAAGGCAGGCAAGGCAACAATTTACCAAACCACACAGAAGTCACAGAATCAGAAGCAGGGAGTAAAGTCTGTAGACTGCAGCGACATCCACCCTGAATTCTTCTCTTCTTAAAAAAGAAAGTCTGTGGGCTTAAATGTGAGCAGAAATATTTATGACAATCTAAGTAACCCTCCTAAACATAATTAGCAGTCTCATTTTATTCAATTATGAGGTCACCAAGACTCCTTTCCATATTCTGCCCGTTTTTGCTACGGAAAAAAAGCACCAGAAGCCTCATAGATGAAATCCACCATAAGTTAACTTGACTTCCTGGCCTCCTTTGCCTTGAAAAAAGCAAAACCATTACCTCAGGAGAAACAAAGTTTGCCATCTGCACCCATGGCACTCTGGGACAGTTTTAACACAAGTGAGAAAGCTAATCGAAGCAGCCACTGTAATAAGCTGAGGAAAAAAACATTGTCCACTGAGACACACTTAATTAAATCTGCCCATGCTGTTACCAACAGACTGTTGCCCCATGTCCATTAAGTTTGCCATTTCCAGACAGCTGAGGGTCCTCCTGCTATGCTACTTTTGCCCTTCCACCTGGCAAAAATGTGCTCTGCTCTGCTGGCAGTTAACCAAAAAGTAGTACGATCAACTCCTAGAGCACGCTCTGTTATCACAATACAGCACTGATCTCCACAAGCAAAAATCCCCACATTTTCAAGGAAGGCAGAACATTAAGTGCTTATAAGCAAGAGACAGCACTTACTATCTCCCATACATTAGGCAGTGCACACTTCTGGGCTGTAAATCAAGGTTTCTGAGTCTTGAATTAGCTTTGGTGTCCCAAAACCAACAGTTGCATTGCTTTGCCTAAACCATCATGACTGTAACAACTTTAACAAAGAGAAATAATCCCATGGGAAACATTGGCCAGTTTCCAAGACAAATAAATAGCTATAAGCCGAGAACAGCTCAAAGAGTAATTGCAGACAATAGTCAGTTCAGTGGTGCATGTGGAGTAGCCAGGGAGAACAGATAAACTGACTCTCCCTAATGCAAAGGGAAGCAAGAGGGGCAGATTATTAGCCCTACAATGCAGATGGAGTACAGCTGGGGCAGTATAAGGGAAAATAGTGTTGTCTCAAAACAAACCTCTCATAAATCTGTGCATGGTAGACCCCTGTACACAGAACTGGCTCCGTAAGAGAAACTATGTCTAATCCTGGCATTAAGTCATTCTCTTCCGCTCCTGGAAGGAAAAGTACTTGAGTTTGCACTATCCAAGTCAGTTTTCCACATCACCAACACAACTAAGCCGTGAGGTACTAGAGTTTTGGTTTGATTTTATACAACTATCCCTTACAGGAAGCTAAATTTTAGAGAGTAATATTAGCAATTATTTTGTTTCTAAAGTAAAATCCATATGGCTTTACAATAAAAAAGCAGTATTTCTGATGACTTGAAGTGTCACTGCTGCAGTGGCAGTCTAAGCTAAATTGTATACCTCAGCAATCCTAGAAATTTGTGTGTTCAAACACACTTAAAATAAAATGAAGTGCCTTGTATTTCTATGATCACTATGGGAACGGCATACTTTGTTCTTCTGATGGGGCATCCTTGCCTTAGTGGTGGATGTTCTGCTGCAAACTGAAAAAAATGACCAAAAAAAGCACCAGATTGAAAAACAATACTGTTTTTTCTACTAGCCGTCAATTCTAACCAGTATTCATTGCGCATGCAATTACCAACAGCACCACTGGGAACAAAGTAGCACAGACCAGGTTTTAACCAATTTTCTTAGCCAATTCAGAAAGAAACCCTCCCACCAGTAAGTCTGGGCAGTAGCCAATACAACTGAGCTGTTCTATTACTTCCAGACAACCTGTATGACCTTGTGTGGAGACTCTGAAGAATGCCCCAACCGAATTAAAAACAGTTCAATGAAGCAGAAAAATACTACCTTTTGCCTCTGGAAACCTGGGTTAAAACATGGTTTCAGCCATGACGGCAAACAACATGTGGTCTTAACTGCATAGGCTGCTACAAACAGAAAAAAACCCACCACCCACTGAGGAAGACTCCATTTAGATGCAATTGGCAGTGCTGAAGAGACCTTCAGAATTTGAGCTCTGCATATACGAAAAAATTAAATACAAACACAGGAGGGAGGGTATCAATTCAAAGTGCTTATATTGTCCAGTAAGTCACTCAATGTACTAGTTGGAAACAAATCTTGTTAGAAAGCAGGCCTCTCCACCCTTTTGTCTCTCTGTTTCCACTCCTTGGATTTCAGAAATAAGTTGAGTCAGAATCCTGTTATTACTCCTTTCTACCCTAAGTTTCCTTGTCCTTCCCTCTCCCCAACGTACAGATGCAGCTTTGCCAGCTTCTATTTTCATTCCTTCTGTTTATTCTACCCTCCCACAAAGCCTGTCCTAGGGGTAGCCCTCCATCCATAGTTAGGAGGGCTTGTGTTAATTGCCTGCCCTAAAGTAATTGCCTTCAACAAGACATTTCCTTCTTGGAGGCACAAAAGCTACCTTGAGAAACGAGGGTGTTGGCTGTCACCCTCCACACTTCTGTTAGCTAACCTCTCGGTCTCGCTTCCCTTCTCCCTTTCAACAGAGGGATCAGAAATACACCAACCAAATATGCATTAAAGATGTTTGCCCTTGCCCCATCTTGCAGAGCATGACGTGCAATGTATGGATGGAGATTCTTCCTATCAAGCACACCTTAGAGCCAGATTGTACGACATGCAATCCGTGGCGGGCATCAGTTGTATTTAATGGAAAGCAGAAGGGTGAACAGGGCAAAGCACGGCACACAATATTGATTCTCCCACCTGAAAAAAACAAGAGCTCCTCATTTCAGAGAACAATGCCAGGAAACCTAACGGGATCTTGGGAAACAAACGGGAGCAGCCAAGCATCCCACTTCACACCACTTGCACTGTGGCAGACATTAATTACATGCTGATTCGTCACCTTTCTACACCAACAAGAGAGTAGGAGAAACACAAAGCACACGTACACCAACAACCTGCAGTGCCTGCTGACAGATCCCGACAGCATCTCTCCACGCGCGGTCTCTCTGAAGAAAGCACTGAAAGGCCCGGAACAGAGCCTGACTCAGCCTTTCACACAGGGGAAAGAGCTCGTCCTCTAGGCAGCAAGATCTGTGTTTTAAGGGTGAGCGTTTCCCCGCTCCTAGTCAGAGACAGGCATGCAACAGCCCTTTCAGTCAGGCACATGCTTTCTTCCATTGCCTAGTTCAGAGAAAGCTGCCATTTATACTCTTGCTAGTTGTTAATGGACCAGCCCTCCCAGCTAGCATAGAAGAGATCTGCAGAACAGAACTAGAGATTTTATGTCTGAACTTGGCAGCAGAGAGGGATTAAAAATGATTTTTTTAATACGGAGACAGACAAGCACACGGTCAAAGATGGGACAAGTCCCCAGCAGCAGATTCTTGTGTTACCACTTCGCTTTCAGGACGAGGTGGTAGACACAGGGATGTTAAGAGTATGTTAATCCTAGACAAAAATCTTGCGGCTTCCAAAGGCTAGATTAATTATTAAAGCAGCAGCAATAAAAATATTCAGTAGTTCAGAGACATATACCTATATTATAGGCAGGTAAGTGCTCCAATAACCTTGTACTTCAATTTGTAGATTCACTTCCCTCTCCCTGCAGGTAGCAACATAGCCATTTAAACTCCACCATTTTCATTACTTTCCCTCTGTAAGAACGAATTAGAAAATATAACTAAGAGGCACCCTGTACACGGTAGGAGCAGCAGCTTCCTCCCTCTTTCTATCTTTCTTCTCAGCCCCCATAAGAAGACAGCATGTTTGCTTCACCAACCACCAAAACAAAAGAGGGATCATGACGATGATTAAGAGCTTTTAAATACATTTATTTTTCCCTTAAAATAATCAGGATGACAAATACTGGAAGATTAGAGGTAAGACCTGTTGGGAGTTTGAACAGACACTCCTTAGCACCCTCATCTTTCACAAGTCAGGTGAGTCACTAGAATACCCCAAACTCACATATTCAGAATAGGGATGGGAATGTGCCCTCAGGACATCATAACTTTGG
This sequence comes from Pandion haliaetus, assembly GCA_013401275.1. NCBI lineage: Eukaryota > Metazoa > Chordata > Aves > Accipitriformes > Pandionidae > Pandion > Pandion haliaetus. Next base: position 221,128 of record VYZV01025179.1, on the reverse strand, counting down.
GGAAAAGAGTCCGTTGCTGATATGTACATGCAAAAATCACCTGATTTTGTGAGTAAAAGCAGAGCATATTCTGTGTTTGAATGAGGAACAGTTGTTATTAACTGACAGGAATTAAGTTTCACCTCAGCACGTTCAACCCAACTGAACTCCAAATCACCCATTTATAGATGTGAACTGCAAAAAAGCAAAAATAAAGTTTTCCAGCATTGGCTGCTCATCATTGAGTTGAGCAACTCCAGCTAGCAGTATTTAACTTGGTTAAATGAAAAGTTGGTAGGGAGGCTGGAATCTCACCAATTTCTCAACAGATTAATTTACAGTTTTGTCTTTTGAGGGGAGAAGTTTTAAGTCTCTGATGTGCGTATAACTACGCATTGCAAGTATTAAACAGAAAATGACAAACAATTGCCGAGCTGGCTGTCCTCCAGTTAATCAGCCTGCTTTGACTCAGATTCATCTGTGAACTGCTGTTGAAAACCAATTGCTTGTTTAATGGGGCAGAAAGATGAAATCAATTTCAATATGCATCTCTAAAGTGTCCCTCTCATGTAAAACTGCTACCTGAGGGAGTGAGGGATACACGTATTTCCTTCTAGTTGTGCCAGTTTAACTTCCAATTTGCTATCCCTACAGGTACCAAATTATAAAATTACATGAAGAAAGAAGCTGTAGCCGCATGCAAACGATATCTCTTTGGTTCACAGCATCCTCAAGACACAGACAGTACTTCTTCCTGGTCTCCAGAGAGGTGACAGCCATACACCCAAGTGAGATTAGTTAACACTGACTCATCAGGTGTTTCATTAAGACGCTGTGTCAATAAAGAAACCAAACATGGTGAGTGATGCTAACGCCAGCTGCTGCCACTGGCACCCTCAGTACTCTAGGGAGAAGTGGTGACTGCTGAGGCAGAGGACATTTCAGGGACAGATCATACTGGCATGGCTGGGGACTTCAGCCCAGGCCTGTCACCAAACAAGCAAAAGCCATTAAAAGTGGCACTGCCAGGAAATCAGGGTCAATAGTAAGGCCGACACAAACACACAGACAGCATTATATGCCTTTGCTCAGGTGAGGAGCATTCACCTTGGATCAAAAGTGATTTGCTGACTGCACTGCATCCCATAATCTTTTTCCATACTGAGACACCTAAAGGCAATAAAACCATTTTGGACTTGCTCTTTTTTTTTTTTTCTCTTCTATTTTAAACAAAAGAAGTCTCCTAGCTTAAGAAATAATTCAATTTTACATTCCATCTTGGGAATTAAAGAAACAAACAAACCAAAGAGGGATTAACGAAGAACTTAGGATTTTTGATTTTGCTGTTGTGTTTTTTATTATGATTTTCTGACAGAAAGCACACACAAACAATTTATGTGATCCTTTGCTAAGATAACAAACCAGAAAACAAAAATTTATGCTACTTTAGGTAAGCATAAGACAGACCACAGCCTGGACCAGCGGTCAAAACACCACCTCCACAACCCAACCACACCCTCCCAAGTGCTTTCCAGTCACATTTCATTAGTTTGTGGCTATCATACAGAGAAACACTGCCATGTCACGCAGGTACACATGAGCAGGTCTGTGTCCCTGTCAGCTGGGCACTGCATAGTGCATCACCTCTTACAGATGCAGCAGTAGGTTCTCTCACGATGGCTTTACACACAATTTCGGGGTGCCAGCCCATTTTCTGCAGTTATTTTGAAAGCAAATATTCGCAAAGGCATGTCTTGCTCCCTCCTTGTCCCTCGCCCCAGCACCACGAGCTGTGTCAGGGTGCTTAGTCCTGCCAGGAGCTAGGCAATGAAAATGACAGTGGACAGCGAGTGGACAGCGCACCAACGCATTAATGCTCATCCTTCAGTCCTCTGTCATTTCAGAGGCTCCAAGTCCACAGAGAAACTACTTGATGCCAGAGTAAGGAATTTCTGTCCCTTAAGACAGCCTAAGAGATCACGCACTTACCCAAAACCAAAGTCTCCTCCTATGTCACATGCAATGTATTAACACTGCAGAGTCAAGCACTCAAGCATACTAGAATTAAAAAGTCTGTGTTATCTCCTTCTAAATCTAGCACCCAATCTCATACCATTTTTATCGTCACACAGATAAATAAGTTTGCAAATTGTATCTGCCAATCTTTCATTGTGCTTCTTCAACACACTAACTTTGTAATAAGGTACACAGAAAGATGAAATGTTTCCAAGCCCCACAAAAAGGATACAAAAGAAATGAAGAAAAAACCACAACCCAGCACTTGGGAACTTGTTTTCCTCTGGAATGGAGGATTCCAGCAGCATCCAAGACAGCAAGAGCAGGGTGGCCTTGAGCTCTTGCCTTTGACTCCACAGCTCACAGGCTTTTCAGGAGCTTCCAAAGAAGAGCTCTTTCCATCCAAAGGCTTTGGACTGCCACCCTCAGTTATCCCAGTAGAAATCAATGGTGGAAGGAATACTAATGGGATTACCAGGGGCAAATAAACACTGTGATGCTTGTGTCTGCAGATTTAGGGAGCAAGTGTCTCTTCCACTGCATAGCCATGTGGCACACAAGTATCACTGAATATTTCAGGCCATTCTAGATCATGTTCAGTCAGCATTTTCTGTAAGCCAGTCTCAGGTCATTAAGAACTTGATACAGAGGAAGGAAAATTAAGGTATTGCATGGGAGATTATGCTAACAGTTGGTTATACATGTTGCGTGCATGGGATGGTGAGTTTCTCTCCCATAAGAAATTTTAATATTTTGACATCTGCTTTCACCTAAGTCTGTCCTTGTTGCTTAAGGATTCCCATGATACCACAGGCTGGTTTAGCAAGGAAAGTGCAGTGAAAATACCCAATCCAGGAATCCAGGCATGAGGACTAAAACACATACAGCATTCAAAAGCACCACATTATCTCCAGAGAACGCAGAAATTAAATTTGACCCAGAACAAAGTGTCTACAATTTCCCCAGCACAGGGAGATGGCACAAAAGTCAAGCATTTTCTGTAGAAAGTTTCTATCTCAAGACCATATAGTTTCCAAAGAAACGTGTATATATACACACATATATATTTTAAGGCAATCTTCCCCTCCTCTAAGTCATTGCTGCCATGCACTCATACATCCATCTTTGCTAGGTCTGCTGCTAGTATTTCAGAAATCCAAATGAAAAAAGACTGTGACTTTCCATTAAAAACAGTTGAATGAAAGAAAGCTTCTTCCCCTCCCCGAGCTTTCCAAGGGAGGGTGGCCAGCTCAGCTGTAACCACCCCCATTCCTCATTCATCATTCCTTTAACTTCCTTCACTGGGGTCCAAAGACTGTAGCCATATCAGACAAGGTTGCATGCTGCCATTAGAAAACTTTATACTTCAAGAATTCAGTTTTCCTCACAGGATGATGCTCTGATTTCTTCCCCTTTGATTTCACTCCATCTGAAGCGTACTCTGTAGTACGTGAGAAACTCAGCTACACAGAGTGCGTCCCAACTGCACACAGACAATGTGGTGTGAGGAAAGCACACTACATGTTATGGTTCCCCCATCTGCATTAATTCACTGCTGAGGCAATCACACAATAATCCTAAAATGAATCTGTTAAACAGAGCAACTGGCGGTGGTGGGGTGGGTGTAATATTTCAATATTTTTGTTTAAGCCACATCACCTTGCACAGTTGGTTTTGAGTGCAGTTACAAGACCAGCTAAATCAACAAAATTCAGGAGGTGCCAACATATGGCAGAAACTTCTGAAACTGGCTGTGTCATCTGAGGGCTGTAACGCGGAGCCTCACCTTTGCTGTTTTCAGATTCAGTTTCATGAGACAGTGCTGGTCAGGATGCAGTTTGCCACCCCATCAGCAAAGTCCACCTTCCTGCACTTTCATCTCCCCTGCCATTTACATCTGTTTGCTCCCTAATTGGATATTTCAACAGAAGAGCAGAAAATCATCTCAGCAAAGAAAAGTGAATTTTTGTTTGTTTGTTTGTTTTTTGGCTGGATTAAGTGGCTGAAGAGAGCGAGACAAATGTCAAAGCCAGCAGAAGGGAAGCGACTGCTGAGAGGGATGCGGGTGAGCAGGGCTGCTCCTCCCAGCAACGGGAGCTGCTGGGCGATTCCCCCGGGGTTCACCTTGGGAGTTAGTGTGCAGTTACAAGAGTGCAAACACAGTTCTCCTACACGGTGACCACACTAACAGAAACGCTATATCCAATAATTACTGAACATCAGTATCTTACTGGGATCACAGTTGCAACACAGCTCCCATGCAGTAAAATGTTTCCTTAAAGACCACCAGGAAAACACCAGTACACTGCAGACCAGGTACTGGACATATAAGCAGTGGTTCTGCTGGCCCCCAGACCCGCACAGCAGTGACAGTGCCTCTCTCTACACACACCTGTGCCAGGGCAGGATTAGAGGGTTTCAGAGGAGACCGTGCCACGGCCAGCCTCTCCAGGTACAGACAACACGGGACAGCTTCGCCAGCCACATCCTATTCCTGTCCAGATCCACCAGTTTGCTGAACAAACGGAAAATGAAAGTTTTGACAGTTTGTATTATTAGGTTTGTCAAATGTATTAATAATTTTACACGTAGCTTTTAAGTGAAATTAGATCTAATGCATTTTACACTGAACGCCTGTCTTGAAATTGTGTCAACGTTTACATCCCAACGGTAACATTTCATGCCAATTACACATTGAACAAGTAGAACTGCAACGCAGTACAAAAAAACCCTAAACTCAGAGATTGTTTGGTTTGGCACTTAACCTTGTTACAGTAGTACCTTAAATGTAAGTCACTAAAATGCTATTATTTGAAATTAAAATTACGTATAGTATTTTGCAGACCAACATTCCCAAATCAGAATCAGGACAAATTCATTTCCATATGAATCTTACAAATCTTAGTGAATTCTCTTAATATATTATAGTAAGCATTGTAATGTACCTTTCTCATAGATATCTTTTCCAAAGAATAAGCACTATTCCCTTCCAGTGTTGCAGTACTACCATTTATAACAAAACAAATGGGAGACACAGCTGAAGCCTAAACACGTAAATCCAGAAACTTCCCTTTGCATTTTCCTATTTTACATAGTATAATATTTTAAAGTAGACGGACATGCTGTAGTCAGACATTCTCAGGCAGCCACCTAAGTAGCAATCAAAAATTAATTAAGCAAGCAGAGATAAATTAAAAACACCACTACATCACTATGTACATCCCCAATCACTATGGCAATCCCAAAGACTTTGCAAATGTCTGAGTAGATCAAGGTCATACAAGCTGGTCAGACAATTCAGCGCAGAGAGCATCTTTCTCCTAGACACCAACATCATCATCTCTGACCCTCAGTTCAAGCCCTAACCTTCTTTTTTATCCTAAAACCAAAAATAAAATCTAGTCTCCTTAAAGGGTAAAATTTACTGAAGCAAGACTGACGGGACAGCAACAAGATGACCTTTTCAAAGAAACTGGGTCGTCTTAGTACTGTAGTATCAGATTGATGGTCTGCATTTCTCCTCCTGAAGGTTTAGGACTGCCAAGTCCATGATCAAGATGTTTTACTCTCAATCACAGATTATTTGTTGTTATCAGCAGACTGGAGGCTTCTATTTATTCACTAATTTGGATGTTGCTACGAAAAGACAGCCAAAAAAGTGGAAATCTCATAACCAAGACTTAGTGATATTTGGTTCTCCAACTGAGCTTCAGAAGTTTTAAATAAATCCAAAGCCTGTACACTCACTCCAAAAGCTGAAGTAAATAATGTTAAACCCATACAGATCTCTATAAATTATTTTTTAAGAATCCTTGTCTCTGCTGCCAATTTATCCACTTTTCTCCAAGACAAGTTAGTCAGTGCCTAGAAGTGGTGGAAGGACTTCCATCTGCTACTACTTCAAAGACAGCTATCCGGGGAGGAAATGTCAACCTGTCCAAGACATACGTTTCTAAACATATTAGAGCTGCTGTCTCTGCCAAGATACAATTAAACACTGTCTAATCTTTAAAAAGCCTGCAACAAAGAAGTTTTAAATCCCAAGTTCAAGAATGACCCACACTAAATAAAAGCAAGCTTCACGGTGACTTGTAACAGCCTAATCTCTTTTCACCAAGAGAATTTCCTGACCTAAGGTTGTTGCAATAAGCTTGCAAGAATTGATTCATCTGCACTACAAGCAAGCCACGAGGGCTCTTAAACTGTGTCTACAGTGGGGCACTACAGCAAGTCGAATTTGTATCATGGCTTTTGCAGTCCCCCCTTTCTCCTTGACTCCCCACTCACCTGCTCCTGCTCAGCTCCTCTGTCTGCCAATGCTCATCCGAGCCTGCGGTGAGCTTTTAGGGGGAGAAAGTCCAGGGGAAAACGGACTTCAAACCAAACCAAACAACAAAATCAATAGTTTCCTGCTGGTTTACACCCTTGAATCAGTTCACTGTACAGCCGGCAGCAGGTGGGAGCAACAGCCAGGGAAGGATGGACAGACCTGGAGCTGGCAGAGATGGGTCAGCTTAGGCTGTTCCTGAGCTGCTGTCAGATTCTCCTGCAGGGCAAAAGCTTCAGCCAGTTTCTGCACTGTCATTCTGAGATTTCAAATACTCCCAGCAATCAGGGCAGAAAGGATCTTTTTTTGTATACACACATAAATAAAAGGTCCTCTCCTTCTTGGAGAGGCAGGTGGGTTATTTCTCCAAGAAGTCCACTTCTGTGAGGTATTTCATCTGCGCTGCGCTGCTTTGAGCAGAGCCACGCTGCAACTGTTGGCTTGCAGCCGAGTGGCACAGGGCAAGCAGGACATGCACTGGTGGCCTGAAGAAGGGACAGAGACTATGGGTAAATAAGTGTTTCCTAATCAGAACAGAAGTCATACGCAAAGCTGTCCTGGCAGGAAAAAACACTAGTATCTCCAGTGCAAGTCCCACCAGGCACTGAGAACTCCCAGCCAGGATCCCAGCAAAGTACAGCACCGAGACAGCAGTGCTACTCAGATTCACGCAAGCTAGCATGCTGTGCTGCTGGCTTCATCTGGTCATGTTTCTGTTTCCAAAATAACGAAGATGTGAAATCTTTAATTGCTGCTATTATTCTTCATTGGATAGGAGCAGATTTCTTATTTTAGAAAAATATATGTCACATTCTCTCTTAGCAGCAGCAAGAGAGGAGGCAGTTGTGGTACATACTGTATATTCTATTCTCTTCATTTTCCTTCTTTGGGTCATGCATTGGCCATTCTTTTTCTCTGCTTCGCCACACACTAGTGACCCTAGACCCACATGAAGCACCTACCCTCAGCCAAAGACCGCCATTAAAGAAAGGGTCAGGAAGGGAAGAAAGGCACCTGCATGAATTTTATTGAAATGCAACACTCAGTCAAAAAGGATAAAGTTTGTCTCCTGAAAAAGTCAAATCAATTAGGTTAAAAGTTTACAAGATGCGGATTGAACTTTGCGTATTTTCTTCCAGGCTTAGCACAGAAACTAAAGAAAAAAAATATGCGGGATGGGACAACGCTTCAGGCTAATTCACAACTTTAAACTCACACATGACATCTGAAAGGACTCATATAGGTCAAGTCAAGGTTGGTATCATCAAAGCTTCTCCTGCCCAAATTCCAAAGCACTGGAATTCAGTAATTGGGCTTCTCTACTGTACAGATACAAGAGAAGCCATTTGTTCCAGTAGGTGACTAACACTGACAGCTTGCTTTATTTATTTAACTTTCAAAGCAGAGTCATTTTTAATGGATCTATAATTCAAAAGCTCTTTAATTAATTTTCCTCAAGCTTCCTAGAAACACAGAATCAGTTTTGTGCCTTGAAAAACAAGTCAGTCAAGTTCTAGGCAAAAAGTCCATTTCAAAGTCAAAGCTATAAATGAAACAAAAATGGGATTTTATTAGGAATTCTGGTTGCAATTTCACCACAGAAGCTACTTCTACCATTATACATTCTTTTTAAGTTGCTCTTGTCTTTCCTCCCTGCCTTCAATCCATTTTTTGTTTGCTAGAATAAAAAACCCATTTCTTCCCTTATATTGCTTTTTGCCTCACCACATTATTGATTCTGCTTCCTGTGTGTTTTTTCTTACTTTTCTTTCTTCTGACCTCTCTTATAAAGCTGTGAACTGAATGCTCTATATCCAGGAGACAGCTACACTGCCTAATGGTACAGGACTGAAATCGGGGTAGAAGCAGCACTGGAACTGGAGAAGGCCCTTGAAGAGCTCACAGAGCAGCACTTTGTTCCTTCTGGGCAGCAGTTTCACATCAAGCAGAAAACCCTAGGGATTTATTTATTTATTTTAGACAACAGTCCCTGGTACATGTGCTTAAATATCTATTGAACTGAATGCTTCATGGAGAAAATGCCCTCCTCATTTCTCCAGGGAATTAAGTCTCAAGTGTGTGGATAACAGATGGCACATAAAGTAACCCACCTATGCTTCAGTACCAGGGCACATGGGTCCTTCCAGTCTGCATTTTAAACAGAATTATTAATTACAGTGCATAGCGCTCCAGCAGATCTTGCCCTCTTCCACTGCACTGAGGCACTTCTCACATCCTCAGCTGGCCGAGGCATGCGCAAACATTGCGCTCCACTGCTGCTTCTGCCAGAGAGAGTTCTTGGAGAATAAAGAGCAGCAGAATTAAATGCATGTCCTTAACCTAACATATTCAATATGTGAGGTAAGCCACTGATAGATATGTATTTGCACTTAAATGCCTGACTGTACGGAAGAGGACTGAGGCATCAGTGTATGAGCTAATCATTTGTGCTACAAGAGGTTAATCTCTGCTACGGGAATAGGACAGAAAGCTGGAAGGAGAAGCCACGAGAATTGTTAGTCTGCCCTGAATTCCTCCAAACACAGGCAGTTAGAGAAAGATACTGGGCCATCCAGGAGCTGGGGGAATCACCAGAGAGGCGCAGGAATGTGGATCTAAAACTTCTGATGCAAATACTGGACCATGCTCCTTCCCACAGTTCAGCACAGATACTGTTCATCACAGGGCAGCTACGTTTTCAAGCCACGAAGCCTTCTTCAAACACTTCAAACTTTTTCTCTTAAGATACTACCTGTTTTATTACCAAGCCTAAATTCAAGATTATCTATAGTTGAAAGATTCCTTACTGAGTGTACGGGTGACAAAAGCAGACATACAGCTCATATATGCAAAACTGGAATAGTGCTTGTAAAGATTTGCACATCATTCATTAGACTTCAGTAAACTGATTTCTCCTCTCACAATTCATACCATAACTAGAATTCAAAGAATGTGAGCAAACAAGTTTTCAACATACTAACAAGTACTTATGTCTCAACTTACCTCTAAAAACTACGTAAGTGTATGTACAATTCATTTAAGAAGGGACCAGATGTTCTCAAAAGACAAAAACATAGCTCATACTTTTAGGTCCATCAGTAATTGCAGCATATGACTTACAAACAAGTTCAATTGCAATGCAACATTGAGCAGTTTTCTTCAAAAAAGAAAAATGAGTGATATAAGCACCAGTACAGCATGTATGATTAAATTCTGTAGACTGGCAACAAATAAAAGGAAGAATTAAAACAAAAGTGAACTTTTTATTTTATCTAAATAGTATGCATTTGTAGAAATACTGCAACAAGCACTGCCTGCAAATTTCATGCTTTGAGTGAAATTTAATTAACTTGAACTAGTAAAAATCCCACAGGGTTGTGTTATTTGTAAGCGAGAAAATAGGAGTCATGTCTGCATGACTGGGGATGGAAATTTGGCTAGCCTTGTTAAATTATGGTTCCTCTTGAAAGGCACATAAATATTTATGTGAATTTGTGTGCTGACATTTGTTGCTGGACTTGAATATTCAAAGTCACTACAGATAACTTCTAGATCCACCTTCCTCATTCACATGGTTTTTCCTCTATGCACATCCTGTTGCCACGATAATTTGGCTTGCATTTTCCTGATGAGCAAACCCGCAGGGACAGGCAGGAAAGGGAAGTAAAGCACTATTCATTCATAGATGATTTATGAACCTATGAGTGCTTCCTTTTGCAGCAGAAAGTTAACACATGCACGCAAGAGAAATGTGCATACACCCGTGTCTCACTGGAAGCAGCAGCTGGGGAAAAAATCCAACCCTGTATGCTGACTAGCTTCAGGGCAGCTCCTGAGCTTGTTGCTGCCCATCTCATTTTCAACACTAGCCTATCCAGTTTTCAAGTTCTGCCAAGTGTAAGGACACAGCTGAGAAACAGGATAGCTAAAACTCAGTAAGCCAACACACCTAGCAGAATAGACTTTATATGTATGACCTCTCTCTGATGCTCTCTGCAACAAATTCAGTTTCCTGCTAGGAAAACATAAAATAAAAAATTCATTTTAAAATAAGTAACAAATGACAGAGATTTCACATCGCTGTCTCTAAAACACTTGTATTTCTCAGAGGAAAAAAACCACAACATACCTCTCACATCATGGAAGTATGGGATTAACCATAAACCCGCAACAATATCAGACATACAAGAGTGATACAATATTGCTGCACTATCAAACCCTTGTAACTGTGAAGTACATAACTGTTTCTCAGCCAAAACCAGCCAATTAGTTGGAGCTCAGGCACTGGAGAGGGCATAGGGGGAAGGCTTTAATTTGCTGGTGAGAAGGAACAGACCTGACTACTGTAGTGGAGCATCCTCCCCCTGCCAGGAGGACTCTGTGGCAGTACTACCGCAACCCATTCTCAGGAGGGGGGCTGGTGCACAGCAGCTGAAGGACTCTGCGAGATACAGACCACCCACGTCCCGACAGGAGCATCAGTCACTTTGGACAGGGCTTGCACGGATGCGTGCACACGCATTGTGTGAAGCTTTTGCTACCAGCAACCCGCCACAATGCTGAATACTAGCTTGGATCTATTTAGCAAGGAAAAGTTCTTACAACGGAAAAGGAAATTAAAAAAAAAAAAGGCAGCAGGGGGAACAGACACTTTACAATTTACTCTTACGGTAAGGCTCTAACACCTTAGGCAAAGAGTTGCAAGTGAAAGGCAACTTTCTGGATTTAACTATACACCCATCTTAAAACGCTTCCTTATATTATAGTTTGAAGCCATGGTTGTATGAGCAGCTAAGACAATGCAAAGGAATTCGGAAGGGGAATAGAGAAGCCCCTCTCATTTCCTTTCAGCAGTAGCAAGCTCTTAGCTGCGCAACAGGGGTGAGCAGACTTATGAGTCTATTTGACATTGCTCAGATAAAAAAAATTAAAAAATCCCTAAAAGTGTCATTAAAATCCTGAACAGTTACAGTTACAAGTATTTGCATGACAGAAGGTAAGCTTTCGCATACTGAACACACCCAAACTGCTGGAGCTAGTTTGGAACAATTACAAGACAGACACTTTAAACGGTAAATGCAAGCTGTGTTTTGAGCTGGGGAAATTGCAAGTGTACTTTAATCTCATCTGATTGTCATCATCAGAACTGCAGTGCTGCATCTTAATTGCATTCCCAATTGACCAGTAATACAAAAAGTACCTCAAATAAAATTAATTCCTTGGGCTTTTTGTCACATTGACAACACACAAGATTTTTGGCAACTGAAATGGAAAAACTGATTAAAATTAGATCCTACTGCAATTTCTGCATTAACCAAACACCTTCTAACCTCCCAAGGAGCTTTAGAAAGATCCTCCTTTTATTCCCCTTTGGCATACTTGAAGATTTTGTATAAATTCATTTCAAACAGGCTGCCTCAAATAGTACAGTTTTTCCAGATTCAGGACAATATGTTAGCAATGCTTCAAGGGCGCATCTGCTCCAGAACACAGTTTGTAGGGGTTAAAATAAGGATGATAACCCATGCCCTAATGGCAGACACCATGTCCCTAGAAGAGCCCATACCCACTCTGACCATCAGAAAAGGGAAAGAAACTCAGAGGAAGTACTGAAGAGAAAGAGGCCAACAGATTATATGAGGAGTCATAATTTGATTGTACTGAAGGAAGCAATGTAGAGTAAGGAAGATTTATACTTAGAAGGAGAGTACTGTAATTCCAATAACCTTTTCCACTCTTGCATAAATTGAGCCCCCAGGCATTTGATAAAAGGCACGCACAGTCCTTTTTTTGAGTAGCTGGAGTGCTCCTACCGCGTACTATTTTTTTCCAACAGTTCTTGCACAAAGCTATTAAAAATGCAGAGGTGCCATTTCTAGAAACTCACATCCCATCTCAATGTCAGAACAGCCTGTGGCTACACTTTAAACAAAGTGCTTCTGTATCATTTAACAGTTAACGGTCACTTTAGGGTGATCCAGTAAGATATTCGTTCAGTGGATCCCTCTGTGATCACTCCTACTAGATCTGCGGCAAGTGACTCAGAGCAAGGAAAGACTGGTTACATAAACAGAAGGTAGGTGGCTTAACAACCTTGATCTTATCACAGACCTGTCAGTGGAGAGAACTGCACGTTACTGCAGAGCTAACGCACATGTCAATGCGCTGGAAAGGAGTCAGATGTTGTCCACATTCTCTGATTTGGGAATGCTTTGCAGAGTTATTTATTGAGCCAGCTCAGATTACACAGAATAACTTCAGAGCCTGCGCTTTCCAGTGCTTCACCTGCCCTGCTTAGCCAAGGCCATGCTTGCTACTGAAGTCAGGAGAAGAAAACGGAGAATAAAATCGAGCAACTATATTGTTTAAACCATTCAAACTCCAAGAGAGGTGGGAATTATAAACTTGTGATGCTCCAGGATCTCAGAGTCTATACACTTCTGGGAGGGAGGGGAAGAGGGGGAAAAAAAAAAAGAAAGAAAAAATGAAAGAGATAGATCTCAGCCTTTATATTGACACCTGACTGGTTATTTTGCAAATCTGACATCACTACAGCCCAACACCCAGGGGCTTCCATGCTCCATTTTGGTACTTGCTTATTCTTCAGCCTGGAGCAAGCTTTCTAGCACACTGCTCTAGCTTTCCAGGATACATGTTAAAAAAAGAAAGCCACATTCAGCCTCTCTCAGATCAGTGCCTGGGTAATTTACAAGAGTAACAGGTTAGATTGACCTAGCTATAAATGAGAAAGGTACATCACAGCTGGACACCTTAACCAGCCTGGAAGCCTCTGCCAAGCTTGTCCAGGCTTTTGAAGCATAACCTATGATTTTCAACAGCACTTCTACCTTTTTTCTCCTAACAGTGAAAGAGAACCAACGTGCCTGCTCATTCTGCTACTAGGCATCAGAGGGGTTTCCTCACTTCAACCTGAGAAAATGTTGTCTCCCTTTTGGCAAAGCTATTTTCAAAGCCTATTTACTAGTTCATTCAAGTCTAGACTTTCTAATTTTGCAGCATTATCTATAGTTCAGTCACCCATGAACCTGCTGACCAGCCTGCAATTGTGTGCAAATCTGTGCCATGGCTTGTGCTGTCTGAGCTCAGGTATACTGATTAGTGATGGCACACAGCACTTTAACGGGAGACTCATTAAACCTGCCAGGAGCATTTGCCAGAAAAATACAACTCCTCCTCTACTCCCCCTTAAATAGTTTAATATCATCATCCCAGCTTCGACTCCAGAAAGTGACAAAAGCAGGGACGTTGGGAGGAGACAGATACGGCATAGGAATTGATCAGCTGGAAGGGAACCCTTGCTTCCCTTCATTCATTTAACTGGCCCTGCCTGGTGTGGGGCCATGCTCCCACCCTATCCCCCATGCTCAGGCAGCACAAGGGACATGATGCCCAGCAGAAGATCCCCCCCAAAGAAGAGTAGACAAGATCAGAAGGCACATCCCACTGACAACAGCACACTTGGGCTTCTCCAGAGGGAAGGTGGATGGCTTCCCTTGCAGATGGCTCAGGCAGACGCTGGCACCAGCACGGCTTGGGCAGCAGCACGTGAGAGGAGAGGGGGAGAACGGGGAGGGTGAACTCCTGCCCTCAGCCATGAGACCTCTTGCATCAGCTTACCCCAGCTCGTGAAAGCAAGCCCTCAGGAAGGGACCCGTGCTGAGTCAGCCGCACCATCTGGCCTTCTGCAGAAGCATACAGGAAAAGGCTGCCCTGTGGTCATGGCCAAGGCAATGCCCCAGTGAGACTAAAGTGACCCAGAAGCAACACCCTCCCCACCCTTGAGATAATCAGATTGCTTTCTCCCATGACTTCCACATTTGCCAGTTGTACTTTGTCCCACATGAGTTGCAACCAGCAAGCAGAGCTATTTGCAGTAAGAGTGGCACACCTCACTTGCTGTACAAGTCCACAGACACTGGCTGAGGCATTACTCAGTCACACATGTCCCTGCTCAGGGCTCCCACACCTCTTCCCCTCCCTCACGGCCTGTCCAAAGGAAACTCCTCACAGGACTGGCTTAGGGCTTTCCACCCCAATGGGTAAACTCAGACCTCCTCTCCTTCAGCTGGGCAGCAGGCTATGGCACTGTGCATCCAACCGTGCTGAGCCAGCAGGTGCAGGATGCCTGTCCTCCCTCCCTGGACATGCACACAGCAACAAACAAACTGGAACAAAAGGCACCTTCAGAAAAAGTAGCTTTTGCCCTGCTTTCTCTTAAACAACCTGTCCTCCTCCAGCCCCCACTTCATACTCTTTCCTACATTTAACTGCTGGGCTGGACATACATCCCCTTCCAACCACTGCAGCCAGAGTGTTCCTTAGCACCCCTCCACCATTTCTCTCCCCAGGAGATTTTGCATCAAGTCTCAGCACCCTCCAACAACAGGTGGCCCATTTCCACAGAAATCTGCTCAGCAAACGTAGCAGGGGACCTAACCAGCATATCACAGCAGGCAGCTCCAGCTCTGTGCGTCAGATGACTGCCGAGTATGGCATATCAGGAGCCACTTCGCCCTCCTGGGGAGAGCTTCCCGAGGACCTTGCTGGTGCCTCACCACACAAGATATGCGCCAGCTGCTCCAGAGCACAGGAACCCACTGAAGGTCAGTACTAAGCAGGAAATCACTTCTGGAAGACAGCAGAAGCTCCCCCCCTCCACATCATCATGAAGCAAAAGCCTTTTAAAGCTGCATGTGTTTGTTCAGTGGAAAAGGATTAATTGCCTTTCATTATCCTAGATGGTGCAATGACCAGCAGCACCTAGGAGGAGAAAGCCCCAGGTTCATTTCTCCTCTGCTTCCCTCCTTCGCAGCAAGCACCATCACCCACACAAAGCCTATCTCTTCCTGCACGTTCACTAAAAATTTCACCCGAAACACCTTTTCCAACAAAACTACAGCAGCTGCAGGAAAACTTTTCAGTTTAATGAATCAACATCCAAAAGTGGTTTCTTTAGACACATCCCAAGAAGCTCCAGGCAAGAGGCTGTACTTGGAGGCCACAAGAAGCTAGCTCGCTACAACACTGAGGAAAGCCTGAAGAGAAGCACCAGCAGCTCGGGGTCAGTGCCATCCCTCCACAGAAGGCAAGGCTCATCCCCGGGCTCACTCTGCACCTTAGGGCAGACAGGCTTAATAGCATTAGGCTATTAAGAAGGGTGCAGTTTGAACAGTGAGGGCAACCTGACCTTGGCAGCTCTGCATTTTGAAGACAGCACTTCGGTGCTCTTCCCACTCCCAAAACATCCAGGACTGTTATTTACAATTTCCCTTAGGCAGGCCATAAATCCAAGCACAACTAGCAAGCTCACCACAGTGTAAAAGGATCCCTGTGGCAGGCTAATTACCTTTGCAGGCTATGCAAGCCTATACAGTTTGCTTCTGCACAGTAGCTTTGAAAATTTTGGCTAACGACTGCACCTAGCAGATCAAACTTTCCACTTTCTAGTGTTCTGCTCAGGGCAGCCAGCTGGGAATTCAGGGGCAACAAGCCTCCAGGGGAAGAAATCAAGGCCATCAAGAGAAAGAAAAGAGGGGCTATGAAACAGAAGATGACTCCACAAAGGAGTGCAAAGGCATGCTAGGGACTACAACAGAAAGGGAAAGATAGTAAATCTAAATTGAGAGGAAGCCTAACAGATTATGAGTACTAAAATCAAAACCACCACCACAAACAAAAAACCTTGTTACTCCCATTCTCTTAAGACTTTAGGGATTAATCCTCTCCCTCTACTCTATACCAAGATGACAACTTTTTTTTTTCAAATTAAAATATTTAATACAGAAAAACCCACTCCCCTCACCTCCCCAGCCAGAAGGTCAGAAGATTTACCAGAGGTGCAGGTGCTGCATCTTCCACATTTTCTTACTTTCATAGAAGTACACTGATGTTCAGGCTGCAGCTAATTTCACACAGATCTATCCTAACACCTACTAGCTCTATTCATGCATTGTCTATCCAGACAGCAGTTATAGCAAACACTTGAATTGGGGTGGGGGTGGCAAAAATCAGACTCAAATCCTTGCTCTGGATCAAGCAGAGCATAAACTAACCAGGATCTCCCATTTGCTGAATGCCTTGGCTGGCAAGCTATTGTCTGATCTCAGGTGGCACATGCACGCTCTCACTCTGATCTCAAAATGTCCATAATGAAACTTTTACTTCCATGGCATTTCCCCATGAAAATCTTCAGTTGCAATGACTCTCTTAAAAGTTAAAAACCCCCACCAATCAAGAAAAACTAACATGGTGCATTGGGCTGTGAAAAATCCCAACAAGCCTAATTTCCAGCTGAATGTCACACTGGTAATGGCTGAAGCCCACTCCCATGGGAACCACACAGGTTAAAACACTTCCCAATAAAAGTGTAGTGTCTTCAGTGGTAGTTTTGGTTTTTGGTGAAAAGTTCTCACTAGGGATTACATGACCAAAGGCAAGAGAAGGAAAAAAAAAAAAAAAAGAAAAATGTATCTTGGGTACCACATCAGCTGTAATGAAGAAGTACAATACAGAATAAACTCTTGTATACTCTAATCAGGCTTCTTTCCCCTTGGTGCAGACTGAAACCAAAACCATGGAACTTAATGCTATGAAACACTCCATGCAAGGTAAGGATATTGTGCTAAATCCTGATGGATTAGATACCATCTACAATAGGAAGTAAATAAAAATTTTTATCTGTACAGCAGCTTCCAGGATATAGTTAGATAATGCTTCTCCAGAGCCATAATAAAGAGGGAGAAATTTTGTGTATTCCTCAGTTGGTGCAGTACTACCTGTTAATTACAAACAGCCAAGGAAGCAGAAGCAGACAGAGCTCTCCGGAGCATATACAAGGGACACAGATTAGGCTGCTGCTATCACGTGTGTACTCTCCAAAAGGGGTTTTCAAATGTTTTGGCTACAAGTTTACCAGTCACCCCAGGTATGAGCATACAGACTTTTCTTACATACAGGCTTTCCCTCAAGTTTCTCTCAGTTATCTTCCCCTCTCCAAGAAACAAACAAAAACACCACCAAAACCCAACAACAAAATACTGATAAAAGGACTTCAGGCTCTTCTCATATTTTTGCTGTACTTCACAATCCTGAGGCAGGGACACAGGATCTCTTGCTGCAAATAACAGGGGAATTTCTGAAAAAGTGCCAGAATACGTACTGCTAGAGACACAGCAAAAGTAGGGAGTCTCCTACTGAGCTCAATACTGCAAGGTGAAATCCACTCCCACTACACATTATGGCTACAACAGAGATGACTTCTATGTTTAAATAACAACAAGCAAACCCAAACCACCTCATATCTCTTTTAAAATGAGCTCTCAAATGGCTTCACAGACTGCTCTGTAGCAACCTAAAGGGACAGCTGCAAAATCCCTACCTCCTTACCAAAACTCAGGCTAAAGCTTTTTCAGTCCATACAATTCTGGTTTGATCTGTTTGGATGAAAGCGGGAAGCCAGAGAACAGCAAACCACATACTCAATAAAGACACATTTGGATGGGTGATGAAGGCATACTCACGCAGTGCGTACAGGGAGAGGACTATTCCAGCCAGGCAAAACCCCTCAAAAAACCTGAGTGTGCTGAACATGGTCACGTTCACTGAGAGTGCCACAGTCAGTCCAAATATCAAAATGAATATCACAGAGAAGAGCAGTACAGGCCGTCGACCAACCCTAAAAATAAGGAAGTATGGAGAAACAGTGTTAAAAGCCAGGATGGACATAATGCTAGATCATTATAACTGGCAAAGAAGGGAACAAGTCATGCAATCCCTTCCAAATATTACCACCCATTTTTAATGCTTATTCCAATCTCATTTTTTTCTGCTTAGTAAAACCCAGATTCTTCAGCCAGCTTTGCACTGACAAGTTCATTTCAGACAGGATGAAGCAGAAACAGCACATTGTATTACTGCTTGATTTAACCATCATTTCCAAAACACCAAAGATTAACAAGGAAACATCTAGGAACTACTGTAAGGTCATAAACAAGTCCCTTGGAGATCAAAAGCAACTTCTCTGAGCTTTCTGTAGAAGCACAGGAGAATGCATGGTATTATATGTTATATGGCATGGTATATTACTATTTCTCTATAGTCTACAGCCACAGAGCTTACTGCACAGGTCTCTTCCCAACAGACACGTGCTTTTCAGCCTGCAAGAGGAGCTGGCTCCAAAAACTACTTTTCTTGGCCTTGTTCTTGAGGGCAAGCCTAACAAACACAGACCAAGCACAAAACAGGGCTCATGTCGCTTCACTGAGCCTTAGAGAGCCAATAGTAATGCTCACAGGCGAACTGCGAGCTCCAAGTCCCTTCACCTTGTATCCCCACAGCAGCTGCAGAGATGTGCAAAACTAGCCCAATTGGAAGGTGAGGAAGAAACCACTCCAAAAATGATCACTGGCAACAGGGACGTGAGGATTTGCAGTCTTCCTCTGCAGGCAGACTTTGCAGCTGCAACCTGTAGTTGCACATGTTGGTGCAGCGCTGATGAGGAGGAAGAGTTACACTGCCACCGAATATGGGGGCACTTGCTGCAAAGTTTAGCTCTTTCATGTCAAAGGAACATGATTTTTACATCTCTCTCATATGCTTAGTGTTTATAATTACCCTTTCCCCCCCTCTTCCTGTGCAAGAATGATATGAAGCACCAGAGCACACTGCTATTTTTAAGTAAGAATTGGATCATTATGTGGAGATTTCCAAAATTTTTCAACTTGTCAACTCCCACAAGTTTTCCAGTAGAACTGAGGATCCCTTTTCGTCAGCTCCATATGCCATTTCCACAAAGAATATATGAACTTGCTTTTGTAGGCAGCTTTCACAGACCCATTCAAAGCAGTCTGTCAGCTGCAAGCCAGCCATCAGGTTGAATGTCAGCACAATAAAGAACATTTAAATCTCACAACTAGTCCAGTTTCACATGCTGAAGTGTTTCTACTCAATTATTTCAGCACATTGTTACCAGCAGCTATAAAGTATATTATATATATGCATTTACAATTACAACTTTGGATTTTGCTTTACTTAAAATGGAACAAGATCAATAAAATATGGAGTGAAGGGCTGAAAAGGAGACATTGTTATAATTTTTTATATTTTTGGGAGCTGGAAGAGTGCACCAGTATGTGTCATCATTCACGCTTTTTCAAAGTCACACCTAAGAAGGCGATGTCATGGCTCCTTGCATGAGGACAGGTTGACTATTTTTTTCAGCTGTAGCATCACATGTGGGGCACCTCAAAAATTTAACTTGTTGGCATTAACCATCAATGTTTTTAAAACAGAACATACCAATGTGCAATCTGAAGACAGCAAGGTCAAAGCAGACTGCTCTCAATCAGCATACAAACCCAGCCCACCAGAAGATGAGCTGCTGTTGAGCTGAGGGTGGGAACAAAACATCACTGCCTGGGTGATATGCGATGCACTGGGAATATGCTGGACACCAGGGCAGCTACTGCCATGTGTACTTCAGATTTTATATTTATGGAACACAAAGCACTTGGGCAGGGAGGGGAAGTACCTCATACAAAACCCTGAATACAGAAAAAAAAGCTATGAACTTTGTGTTATCGGTGATCTGCGCAGACTTTTGCAGCCCTATTTTCATAATCTCCAAGCTGTAATTCATACTAATTAGTATTTGTGGAAGTGTTTTGTAGATGAAAGGCATTATGCAAACACTCAGAATTAGGAACTTAATTCTCATCACAAGCCTGACCTGCCATTCCCCAATGTTGATTAAAAAAGACCTCATGCTTAACATACTTCAGTTCTCTTCTTCCCCTCCTCCCATCCTCTGTACTTGAGATTATCCGAATTTCTTCTACCATTGTACAAGTTATGCAAATGAATGATTGCTGCTAATGAAGAATCAGGAAATTCAAGACCCTCCTGGGCCTGTGAAAGCCAACTGAGGCCAGATAAGCCCTCCAGTGAGAGGCATCACCAGCACCTCCTCCCAGACAGAAAACTAGTCTCCTGCACCAAGGCATGCAGCACATTCCTCAATCCAGGGCAGCTATCAGCCATATATTTGGTGATCCAGCAGTGTTTTGACAGGATGGTGTCTTAGAGCATAAAAAAAGCCTTTTACATGTAGACAGAATTATCTGACTAACAGTACGTGGAAACACTTGTGAGAAATTAAACTATACACAATCTCCCTGGTAAAACAGCCCCAGGATGCTATCTGCTGCCATCCAATCTATTCCAGAGGGAGCTTTCTGTGCCACAAAAGTCTCAGCCTGCACTGCATACTATTATCCAGATCAAATGCTAAATGCTGCCTGCACAGGTAAATAACTAGGGATACAAGTAACCCCAGGCTTTTGAGGAGTCTGCAATCCACACAGTGCAATACACAGATGCATCAAAAAGATATTTCTAACATTGTCAGGGTTGCACCACAGGGGAAGAATGAATGGTTTGAGGACAAGACTTTCTTTTCCCAGGCTCCTACGCATGTACCTTGCTACCCTGAGAAGACTAAGCTTTGCTCTTGCAGTCGACCAAATTGCTCTTCCCATGCTGTTCTTTGCAGGTTTTGTCTTGGTTTGGGGACTTTAATCAGAACAAAGGCTCCAAAAAGCACCAGAGCAGGTGCAGAGCAGGGGCAGTACTGGGCAATGAGAGGCAGAGACCTACTGTCTTGATGCTACATGAACACCAAGCCCACCTGCTCCAGAAGGAAGCCTTGCACAGACCTCAACAGCCTCTGTCCAGAGCAGACTAAATTGCCAGCAGCACTCTGCCTGTTGAACGAGTGAGTTACTCAGGTGTTGGACACAGTTGGTCTTCACACTGCCAAAGATGTTTATAGACCTTCTTCCTATAGATTTTCCACGCAGAGCTATCTCAGCAGGCATACCTACTGTATTTTGAACACAGACTGCTCAGTTTACGCAGCAAATGACCTCAATACACTCTACGCCTTTGCCACATACAGCTTTAAAAGCCTTCTTTCAAAAAGGAAGAGCAAAGCCCCAAATCCTAATGGTACAAAAAACTCCAAAGTATATTCCAATTACCTAAACTGAAGGGTGGTACATACATGAAATGAAAACAGATTTTGAAAGTTTGTACTGTTTAGTTTCCCCTGCTCTTGCTTGGGACTGTGTCGTGGTTTAACCCCGGCCAACAACTAAGCACCACGCAGCCGTTCACCCACTCCCCCCACACACCCAGTGGGATGGGGGAGAAAATCGGGAAAAGAAGTAAAACTCGTGGGTTGAGATAAGAACAGTTTAATAAAACAGAAAAAAAACCTAATAATGATAACACTAATGAGATGACAACAACAATAATAAAAGGATTGGAATATACAAGTGATGCACAACGCAACTGCTCACCACCCGCCGACCGACCAACCCGGAAGTCCCACCTCCACAACGCGCCCGCCGCAGTTCCTAAAACATCATATGGTATGGAATACTCCGTTGGTCACTTTGGGTCAGCTTCCCTGACTGTGTTCCCTCCCAGCTTCTTGTGCCCCTGCAGCTTTCTTGCTGGCTGGGCATCAAAGGCTGAAAAGCCTTGACTTTAGACTAAACACTACTGAGCAATAACTGAAAACATCAGTGCGTTATCAACATTCCTCTCATACCTAACTCAAAAACATAGCACTGTACCAGCTGCTAGGAAGACAATTAACTCTATCCCAGCTGAAACCAGGACAGACTGACATCCTTTTTTTCTCCTTTTTCTCTTTTTACAGGTACAATCCCCTTTGTATCCATCTCTCCACACAACCCCCTGCCTTAGTGAAAACTCAAGTTGTAATTAAATAGTAAAGTAAATCCCATTTAGGTCTTCTTTTACCAGCCCCAAATGCTACTGCTAAATGACAAAAAGACTATCCAGTGTAGGACCCCTGCTGGGTCCGTTACATCAGATGGCAAGGATGGGGACCGAAGAGGAGCACGAGGACCAGCTTGGTGGCAGCAAACTATGGCCTTTCTGGTCACCCACGAAAGGTCAAGTGGGTCACTGTTTCCTCCAGCCACCAAGTTACCCTTTTTCTCCGTTGCACTGCAGCTGGAAACCAGATTCTCCTTAAGCTCTTCTAAACTTACTGGACAAAAAAAAAAAAAAGAGAAAAATACCTCATTTTTGTATCAGGGTAATTTTATGCTGCATTAGCTCAGCTAAGCAGCTTGCAGAGGGGTCCAACAAGCACACATGGCAGCACAAAATACACACTAGGGACAGCAACGGATGGAGGAACAGGATGCTCCTTTTGGTGGCAGAGAGCTATTAAATCTGCTTACTGCAATTCCCTTTTGAAGCCAGTGCCTTAGGCAACAAGTTGTTTGCTTATTTGTGACTTATTTGTCAATTATAGCAGCATTTTCCTAACTTGGGAATAAGACTGTTTTCTCCACACTGATTCCTTTTTAGGAAAGCTGAGCAAGATCCTTCATTCATTTCCCCGCTATACTTTGTGTATTGTTAGAGCTCTGTTTTACTTCGGTATTTTAATCAAAGTCAACTGTATTTCATCATGCATGTTCCCTACTTCACATGATTCCTCACTTGCCTAAAAACTTTTAGTGAGTATTCAAGAATTAAGATGCAATTTTGCTATGAATGCTTGAGCCAAATTACTGCACAGCTGCAGGGGGCCTTTTCTCTCCCAACTGACTGGTGCGTTGCTGAGGCTTTGTAACATTTCCCTAATAGGCAACTCTTCTTCCTTTCCTGTTTTAATGAATGGCAAAAGAGTTAACTTGGGGCTGTTTAAAGCACCAGCATTGGCAACTGTGCTGGAAGCCACTGAAATGACTGGGACAGCATCACAGAGCTATTGTTTCAGATGCTGCAAGTTTCCACTGAAATCACTTGAGTCATGCCTTTGTTTTTTTGATTCCCCTCTTTCACACTACAAGACCCTTTCTTTAAATAAAAGCTGACCTCTCAGCATAACTGGGGTATCCAATAATGTTTTCACTACTGCAATTTAAGGAATTGCACCCTATGCTTTTAAATTCAATACTCCAATATTAACAGCACATAAGTCAGCGATTCTTTAACACTACATCAAAATGTTTGCTTAACAAGAACTTTAAAAATAGAACAATGGAAAGGTTTGCAAAAAACAGCCTTCTACCCACCAAAAGATACCGTGTAAGCACAAGGTTGACATTACATTAGTCTTGTATTCAGACAAATCAATACCGCTTCCAATTCCTTTTGGCCCTATCTCGGTTAAATAAAGAAAACCCTAAACTGAAGGCTTCACTTATATAATTAGGAAAGACTTAATTCTGTACTAGTGTTACAGCTGTAATAAATTGTGTTAGTGGGAAAAACTATTTGATAGTTGGCTTAGTTATTTATGTTATTTACCTTGATATAAATTACTCAGTTCAAGCAATTAACACACAGTTTTAAAATGTTTATTTATCATGCTTTTTTCAGAACCTGAAAAATCATTATGCAAAGGTACTTCATGAATATAAAGTAAAAGAAAATCAAAACAATATTTAATATTGTTATTTATTTATAGTTACATTGCATTAAAAGATTTTTCACTTACCAGTCAGCTATACATCCTGTTATTAAGTGGCCGAAGATTAATCCTACCAGTAGGGAGAATTTAGCAATGTGGACCTTCCAGGCAGAATCACAAACAAGATCCCACTGGAAGAAAAAAAAAAAAAAAAAGAAAGAAAAAAAAACCTGAAATAAACTAGTTTCTCAGATGTGTTTAAACATACTAACATTGGCATAGAGCTTCTTCCAAATTTCAGTCCTAGCATAAGTGCATGGAAATGACAGAGGAAAGCTTTCCCCCTCAAGTCAAACTCCAGACTCCAAGAAGCAAATTAAAGACTCATTTATTACTTCAGTGAGTTTAATCAGACCCTTAATTATGAAGTGACAATATCCAACACTTAGGTGTCCCCCTCACCAGGCCACATGAGTTTAGACTAAGGGGCTTATCTCCATCAGAAACTGGCAGTACTGGTGCAGCTGAAGCGTCTCACCATAGCAGCCCCAGACACCTACTACCAGAGCCCTGTGAAGCCCACCGGCAGCAAGCCTGACAATTTAAGAGCAAGTTCTCCAACAGACCTCCTCAGGCCACTTGGAAACATGGGGAAAAATAGCTGCTTTGCCACAGACCCCTGATGGTCACTAGCTCCAGGCTCCCACAGACAAAGCATCCCGATTCACCAGGTGGTGGAAGGGGATGAAGGCTAACTAACAGCATGACTCATCAGGACAGGTCCTGGCATGAAGCCGGACAGGGTAGCCAGAGATCCCAGTACAGCCACGTGACTCCTTGGGACAGCAACCCCCCCAGCGACATTTCACAGCTCAAAGATCAGAGAAGGGCTGAAACTCCACACTAAAGCTATCCCTGAAATTACCCCTTCTGTCCAAAGGAAGAGAAAAAGGACCATTTCAGGCACTTGGTCATTAGGGCACGGGCTCATTCCCATGAGAAAGATGGGAACAACAAGGTTTCTGGTGAGGCTTCCCTAAATGCCAAGACATTTTCCTCTGAGGCATTAGACTGAGGCTCAGGAGAACAGGGCTACATTCCTGGCTTTAGCCCAATATCCTCATTGCCCTCAGACATGTAACTTAATCTCTTTTATGTGTAAAGTATGGATAGTACTATTATACCCTTGAATAAATGTAGGAAGATATGTTTGTTTGTGAAGTGTTCAAATATTGATGGTAATGGAAGCCATACACATGTCACGAAAAATAAGCACAGCTAACTTTGGCAAGTCAGATACTCCATAATTGAAACTTTGCAGAATGGCTGTTTGTGTGTAATGTAATAGTAGCAGCCCTCCTGACACCAGTACCTGTAGTTTCATGGCCAAAAACGCAAAGTAAAAGTATGCTATTTATTTTTAAAAGCCAGATGCAACTCCAAAAGAAAGCTTCCCCCAAGAGTTCAGTTAGGTGTGCTGCACTTTTAAGCATTTCCATGACATACAGCTCTTCCACAAATAAGGCTAGCTTCAATTCAACCCTCCAGTTCAATGTCACAGGACACGTCCTCCCCACAATACACCACCTCACCACGAAGTATAGCACTTTTGTGGCCAAAAGAAATGTGCCAGCTTTCAGGCTCAGGCTTTTTGTTTTAGTTTAATGTATTGTTAAATTCCTCACTGCACTGACTTGTAGAAGTTGCAACATGCATGTCTGATCCTCCAACCTACAGACTGAAGGCACTAAGGAACCAAAAGCAAGTAGTATGAGCAAGTATTTTTTCCACCAAATAGCTATGAATTATTTGCAGCAAACAGATCAGCAAGGCAGTGAGAATTGCTCTCCAAAGATGTTGACTTTTTAGAACTATTAGCAAGTGGAGGAAATGCAATTCCTAATATTTGCAAATACAGAACCAATCTCCAGTTAGCAAAGAAAAATATCTGCCCAGACAAGCTGCAAACAAAACAAAATTTGGGAGATACATCTGAGCTCCAGGCAGGCTTTCAAATGCTCTGGGTTTATTTTCACAATCCAGAAGGTGTATATGCTGCTTAAAACCGATAAATCATTTTTGTTTGTAGAAAACAAATTAAGGTTATTAAAAATAGCAATATTTATACAAGAACACTTTTTTAAAGGCAATCTCTACAAGTTGTTGATTTTTAATTTTTGTTGCTATCAGAGGAACGGTTATGCCATCCGAGTGCAAAAAGAAAAAGCAGATATCCTGGTGTCTTTTCATTTTCACAGCTTATTATTGCTCATCAAAGACAGCCGACCCTTCCATAAGCCCCAGGCAGAGAATGTGCAGTACCAGATTACACGTAGGTAAAGGTTCATGGTTGGAAGAGCCAAAATCTCATGAAGGGCTGTTGTGAAATTTCAGGCCAGGACCACAGATGTCAAACCACTTTGGCACACTGGTACACAGAGTAAGAGTTTAAAAGCAAAAGGAAAGTCAATCTATCAGCAGGTCCTTCAGTGATGCCTAAAATGCACCCACCCCTTTTGATAACTTATCTGCAAATCATTGTTTGCTTGTTTGTTTTTAAGGCTATTGCCCAACACCCCAGCTGTTCTGAAAATAAAAACATGTATTTCCATGTAAACCCGGCATCTGGCCCTTTCCTGCCCTCAGTTAAGCACTTGCTCTGCAGTCCAGTGTAAATCAGAGCCGATCCCCAAAGCCTACAAAGACAGCCTAACGTGGGTGCTGACAGACACAGGCAGCCCCTGACCTTCCCCAAATCCCTCACTCTCCAAAACACTCTGAACTCGTAAATAGGGAAACGGTGAAATATTTCAACGGTTGCTTTAGCACAAACTTCCAGAGAATCTGCCACAACCCCAAATTACTCGCTTTATACTAAGAGCTCAGGCAGACCCCAATTTCTCCTCCAGCAGCTGTCACAAACCAGAGAAAGGTCGCCATGAAGCAGTTATCCAAAATAAATTCAGCAGGACAGTGGTGGGTGCCACCAGGGCATTCGACTCAGAGGCAGACGAATATGGAGAGGACACAAAAGAAAAATGGATGCTGAAGTCAAAAGCAGCCTCAGGTAAAGATGACATTAATAGGACAAAATACATATTTAATAGCTAGCATATCATCCCCACCCATCTTAACATAGCAGCAGAGCAAACCAGCAAGTCTTCGTCATGCGGAAAGTGCAGGAATTTTGCCAGAGACCTGCGCTCCCCCTTCCCTTCTCCATGGAAAAGCCAAAGGCAGAGGACTGCAGCCTCAGCTTTGAAGAGCTAGAAATAAAGCAGGGACCATTATATAGCATCTGTGCTGCCTTTCCCCTTACGTACACCCAGGCTCAGCAGAGCTTATTCGACATATGCCCACATGGCACGGCCGTGCCTGGAGCCGTGGCAGGCCCTACTGTTAAGTGCCAGTAGTTCCATCCCACAAACATGACACTCAGATTTGCTCCACAGAGAAAGGAGTGACAGGTTTCCATGTCCCTGCAGAACAAAATGCTGGGCTGGGCAGTGCTGATGACAGTTCAAGTGGCACTCCAAGGAAATCTGCACTGGGAGATTGTTTTGGCTGGAAACTAGACAGTAATCCTCTACCGCCTCTTACAAAAGGTAGATTAATCTGTTACAAGCAGGGAGACCATTGAATCCTGTAACTGCTCTGGCTGAATTCCCCGGTGTCTCACTTGGGAGTTAACAGCACCCAGCCTGAAGGAAGGATGCTGCTGAATTTACAGTACTCCCTGGGATTTCTCTTTGTATCCCTGGGTTTTGTCTGTCTTTCTGTCCTCCATCCATCCTCCTAATGCAAGAGATCTGAAAGTGACTTGCTAAACCAATAGGACTGTATTGTTATGCTGAAACAAAAATAACTGTATATAAAATATGCTGGTGGAAAGTGAACATTCAAAAAACAAAAGCTTTTTTTCATAGCAGTACAGCAATGTAGGGAATTTGCCACCTATGCAGACGTGCAATATATTGCAAGTGTTTTTTTTCATGTTGTGACAGCATTTTTTTGCCAAAGCTTAAGGAGTCACACCTTCAGGATCCTAATGTTTAATTGATATCAGTGAGTCACCACCCATGCTGTGAGTCACTATGCTTCACATCAAGATGGAGGACTATTTGAAACATGAGATGCTTGGGAAGACATCTGGCAGAAGGTACGGCACACCAAAAGTAACCATCCTGTAACTTACAAGGGGTGAAAATCTGGACAGGGCTCACGCAGTGAGTCGGTATTTGCACTGAAGTTAAGTTATGAAAGTCACAAATGTAAATGTTACTACAAAACACAAGCTGTCTCAATTAAGAGCTCCTGCCTCGAAAGCACTTGTCATCCAGAGGCCATAATGCCATCTGTGGTGTCTAAACACACCGAATACCCACTGCAAAAAGGTCATAATAAGATGCCTACCAAGGATTTGGTTTGTTCTACCTTTACCCTGATTGCATGGAAAAGTGCAAGGCAGGCCCTTCTGTCCTAAAAAGAGCAAAGAGACAGAAGGAGAGATGCTCTGGTCCACTGTTTGCCTGGAGCCTGGCACAAAGAGCCCACGAGAGGCGAGCTGGACACACACCCCCTCTCCCCACACTGTGGTTTTGCAGTCCATTTCCAATGACCGATGCCTAGATCGCTGCTGAAAGAAAGCAGACCCTTCCCCAGTCTGCAGGTAGATCGTAGCTCTGCTCTGACTACTCTCTGCATTGGTTTCAATGTGAGGAGACCAGAGGGTCACCAGACCCGCTGCCTTAAAAGACCCTAAGCGAGGCACAAAGCTGCACCCTCAGTCCTTCCCAAGCCAGGCAGCACCTGGCTGCTGTGCTGGCCTTCGCAGACTCTGTCCTGAGGCACATAACATGCCCCACACACCATACGTGGCCTCTTAACTCCTAGAGAAAAGGTCCTAGTTTGGAAGCCCCAACCTCTACATACCACGTATGCCACAGCTTACCATGGCAGCTCCAAACCCCTTCTGGGGAAAAGCCACAAGGTTGCCTGCACATTAGATGGTGATTTTAAGACCAGTAAATGAAAATAAGAATCTAGCATTCGTCACTAAAGTTTGTGTGTGTTGGGTCTCGTATTTCTTTGTTCCTCTCCTTCCTGCTTCATCTTTTTATAACCAAACCCTGCCAATTTTCCCTGCACAGCACTAGAATCCATCTTCTATATAAATATCTTGTCTAGTGAGTTTAAATTTATGATGCCTTCAGATGCTCTTAGAGTGTTCCACCCCCCCAAAAAAAACCAAAGAACCACAAAGTTATTTTTAAAAACAAGAATAAAATAATTTAAAAAAATACAATATAGGTAACAAAAAGCAAAACAGCCCCTTTTCCTGGAGTAAGATCTCCAAGGCAGCAGACCAAGCACTAAAAAATACAACCACCCAACAAAAAAAACCCACAAACAACCACCCAACCAAAAAAAAAAAAAAAAAAAAAACAACCCCCCAAAAAAAAAAAAAAAAAACCCAAAAAAAAACCCCAAACAGAAGAGCAAAAAAAGTCAGTACCACTACCATAACATACCTACCACTAATGCCTTTTCCCAATACTAAACTATCTGAGTAGTACTCACAGTTACAGCCACAGAAGACCACTGTACCAAAATTTCCCTCTGGGCTGCTACAGGACAACACTTCTTCTCTCCCCCTCCCCCCCCCAACCGCTGGCCAAAGATGACACTCTGGCTGCATTTTTAACACGAAAGAAAGTGTGCAAGTTCCAGAAAATGGTGTGATGCTCAACTCTACAGAAAATAACTATCCAGTTAAACTGCATAAAGAGGTTGCAGGAGAAGACTCCCAGAGGGATGTGCCAGCTCAAGAGCAACACTTAAAGCTGGGGTGGTTTTACTGCCACAGGTGTCTCTATCTCCCTCTCAGCCATGGCAACAACAGAGCATTTAAACTATTTAACCTTCAAGGTTCAGAGTAAGGATGCCTCTCCTTTGAGATCACAGCTGGGCAAAGCACTCCCTGATCTGTATTTCAAGTGTCAATAAAGTGTTCTTGAGAACACCTGGCATTTTTTGACCACCAGTACAACCAGCTGGGTGGAAGTATCAAGGTCACATTTCAAAATGGGGACATTAAGAGTAAAAAAATAAACCAAAATCCTGGAAAACTTGAGAAGGTATAAAAATGAATTATTTCCTCTTTCTTTGACCAGCCACATTCAGAATCAAACACCTCCAAACTACATCTTTCCTTATGCTTTTGTTGGATACAACTGGACTTAACATGGAAAACAGAAGTGTCATTAAAAAAAACCACATGAAAAACAACAAACCAGCTATTGAGAAATGTTGTTGTTTATTTTCTTTGAACAGCCAAAGAAGTCTACACCACCTACACTGGAATGCCTCAACCCATGACACTTAACACCTGACTTTTAAGCTACTTCCTCTCTGTATGATGCTAGACCTCCAAGTGCTGAGTACATCTAACTTTCTTCAGCTTTATCATAAGTGTATGCTTTTGCTGAAAATCTTCAACCAGTGCCTGACTGTTTAGGACCTCTTAAAGATAAATCCTTCTAAAAGAATCTTCCACTGCGCAAGTACACACTGATATTTTGAGAGGTTTATAACCATCCAAGTTTGCAAGAACTTTTACTCAACAAAAGAGATGCTCTTGGTACCAGAGTATCACCTTTTGCTCAGCATCTGCCTCCTTCCTGTTCCTGACAAATCCAGACAAATCCAGGGTCCCTATTCCTGTACACTGGAGCTTGCTAACTCCATAGGTGCAAGGGTTTGTTTTGTTCGGCTTCTTATACAATTCATTTTTCTTACAGTGGGAACAACATTTTCTGCACTTTTCATACTCAGGAACCATTAAACCATTTCTGACCATGGCAGACACCTGGCAAGGAAAGCTGCAGTCCAGGAAAATGAACAGTGAACACAAGGTCACATACACAGAAATTGTCAGGTTGCTTTAACTACAGACATGACTGACCGCCTGAGTAACATACCATTTGAAAAATAAAGCAAAGAAACTACTGATGACTACTACCGCAAAGCCAAAGGTTTTCAGAGCATGGGGAGGGAGGGGAGCGGGGAGAGAGAAAGAGGAGAGGGCGCGTGAGCCAGAGGACACGTGCTCAGCAGTCTTCCAAGAAAGATATAATTAGATCGTGCAGCATTGTATGAAAGCAGTTTCATGTACCTACGAAAACAGTTTCTATCCCTGCAAAACAGTACAGGACTGCACAACCGTGGACTTCACAGATTTCCTTAATGGTTTGTGAAGTTTAACATCATTAAAATTGCTGAAATACGTCCTTCAAAACTGCATTTTCTGATATGCATGACTTAATGTGGAAATTTCACAGCTAATTTCTGAAATGTGTATTTTTTATGTCTGGTATTTCAGCCTTAAAAATAAAGCACGCAGGCTCGGTGCCACACTGCCACACATCACTGTGTGAACACCGACACATAAAATAGCACTTCCTCCTGGTTTGCAAACTTCAACTCCATCTTGAAGATGGGACACCTAAGGCACAGGTTGTGTTGAGCTGCTTGCCATCAGAGAGGCAGAGATACCCTGCCTCCTATATTAACCACCTCCGGGTAACTAGGCTGGCCCCACTACGCCCCACAGGGCGATGCTGTCCCACTCGCACCCAACATCTGCGTGGCTCCATTCCCCCCCTCCAGCAGCAGAAAGGCGATGCTGACAGCAGATGCATTACCGTAGCATCTCCTACCTGCACCCACTGAAGCTGGGCTGGCAGCCTGGCACTGCTGCACCGCACACATCCGTGTGCCCTGTGTCGTATCTAACACCTTTCAGTCACGGCTCACCTGTAAGAGCCATCTCCCCAGCGGGACAAGATGGCTCAAGCAACGCTGCAACCACAAAACAAGCCCAAAACTTCAAATACGCAAAAGTACACAAATTGACTTTGTTTCAGAACCAGTAAGCTAATCAGGAAAAGACTTTAAATTTAAAGCTCTGCACTAAATTATTCTTTAGTCTATGCCATAAGCAAAAAAGACCCTCCGAGCTATCCAAGGAACATATCAGCGGAGTCCCAAGATAATGAGATGCCACCTGACACACCACAAAACTGGAGAAGTTTCATCTACCCTTCAACTTCACACGTTAATCAGGAGCAATTAGCTCTTCTGTTCCCAACCTTGCTCTCACAGATCTGTTTCTTTTCCCCACTGGGAGAGGGAAGAAGGAAGTTTGCTAAGTAAATAATCACCACTAATACGCTAACAATTAAAATATGATTTGTTAATCATATGACAGTCTTCTGAATACTCAACATGATTAAATCAATTTTAGTAGCATCCATATACCACCCACTTCTCCATCACTATTACTTTTATTTTCAGTAGGAGTTCCCTTTATTCTGAGACATTTTGATCTTCTCCAGCCTTCGCCCTCCCCAGATTAGTCAACAAACTTGTTTCTCAGCTGATGCAATCTGCTTTGCTTTTTCCAACTCCATAATGTCATCTAACACCAAAGAGTTGGGAGATACAAAATCTTGCTTGCAGCTTTCATGAACACTATATTCAGTTTTCCAGAGAGCAGGATCAGATTATTTCCATCTCTCTTTTACATCTCTGTGTTGCAATTAAGTAACTTTTCTACACATAGTCTGACATCATTAGGAGCCACTGTCACAAAACTGACTTCAATTTTAAACCTATTCTTTGCTGTAAGACCTGGAGCTGTTTACCTCCCTCCAGCTGCATGAAAAGACCAGGAGAAACAACGTCCACCACTAGGTCTGACCGAGACACACACAGAAAAATGTTTTTTTGAGTGCCATCCCTAAGTTTTCAGCTGACGTCCACCTTTATTCTGAACAAGGTATGTGCTTCTGGGACTTACTTTGCAACCAAACTAAATAAAAAGTTGAACTAGTTTTCAAATTTGTGTTTAGAACAGGTCTAAGCACTGTAAATAGAAGCCATATGTAAAAAAACCCCAACATTTTAGTTAAATATTAACATTCACTATCATCTGATTATTGAAAACAAGTTAACACTTTGAGGACTGGTATTTTTCAGGCTGCCAAAACCATCAGTGCGTAAAACATACTGTATGTGCGCAGGCTTGAGAGGGCTGACATGGCAAAACCTAATTTACTATCTTATTGGGCCTTTTTAAAAATTGGGAGAAAACACGTGAAAATGTCAAGCATGGCATAAAACTCTGAAATGGAGAAGGGGGAAAGAGGAGACAAGAGGAAGCGACTCCTCATGAGAAATACTTGCTCAAAGTCACTGTAGATAAAAAGATCAGATACCTTAATTCTGACATGCAGTTATTGCTGCCATGAACCTGCTCTCTCATCATTTGATGACTACAGCTATTATAACTCAGGCAAGAAGAAAAGAAGCGGGGGCGGGGGGGGGGGGCAGAGGGTCTGGTATTAATTCAGACTTAAATAAATATTAAGGGGAAGAAGAAAGGAGAAAAATATTTCACTTGTTTTACAAATCAATATGTGAAACTGGTCTGTCAAGCTTGTATTGTTCAAGCAGACAGTGTTTTACACAGCCCTGGGCGCCAGAGCAGGGGAAAAGGTCTTGCAGTTTAATTTACATTCCCTATCCTTCATAATATTTGTAGGGTGGACATTGTGACATCGTCTACATGTTCATGCACTTTGGTCTGGAGGCCAGGAGGAGACTGGGCAGCTCCAGAGTGCTGCAGAGTAACAGGGAGACAGTACTTGAGCCAAAATGAATTCCTCCACAACTGTCTGGAGCCAAAAGACTTTTTCCAGGGATCCAGACCACCCTGCTCTGAAAACAGTGTGCAAGGGTAACTATAAATCACATGCTGCTGGACAAGGTGAACGTACAGATTCCCTGCATCTCACAAGTAACATTCCTGATTCTCCTGGCTTTGCTACTTGTGGATCTAGATAGGCGTCCCAGAAACAAGTAGCAGGGTATATTCACTTATTTAGTCTTTTGTTCTTGTGTTTCAGTAGAACAACTGGCACTTGGGGCACTCCCAAATTAAAAGACAAAACAAAAATCCTAACAAAGCCTTGTACTATACATTGAATTTTCCTCCTGGGGAGTAGTTAAAAAAAAAACAAAACAAACGAACAACTGAAAAAAAAAAAAANAAAAAAAAAAAAAAAAAAGTGTCTTCGCAGGAGCAAGTCCCACCCAGCCCATCACCCCCTGAGCACATTTGCCCTCCCCTCATCAGCTCACAGGGCACGCAGGAGTTTCTGCCCCGAATGCGCAAGTTGCACCAAACACAGGTGTGCACCGCAGCCGGCCACCGATCGATCCCCCACCACGCAGGAACAGGCAGACCTACTGCACGTTCCCAGCAGGGTGACGTGGCCTAGATCGGTGGGAGCTACTCAGTGGACACGTTAATCATTGCTGCCTGCCAGGTGTTACAGGCCGGTAGCATGGCAGGCTCCACAGCACCCGTGCTGGGCATGGGCCAGCACAGCTCTGGTACGGCACTGAGCGGTTATCAGATGTTGACACTGGTTTTGCCTGGATACATCTGCAGCACACCCTGATGACACATTCCGGAAGGGACTTGAACCTCTTTTCTCCCTCCTTCAGGTCCCGTCCTTCCCCTTTGACTTTAAAAGGGAATTCGGAGTGCACACAAAGTCACCTGCTGTCAAAAGTCAACTGGAAAAAAAAAAAAAAAAAAAAAAAAAATTTACATGACAAGAGCTAAGCACACATTTCAGAGCTGAGGTGACCAGAGCCCAAGAGAAGCTGCTCTGAGGGAATTCAGTGCAAGAACTGAACACTCGGCACTACTGCAAAGCTGCAGCATCTTCCTCTGACAGGGTTCTCTGATCTTCTACAGATCGTCTACAGCAAACCCCACTCCTTTCTTCTACAACAAGATCTGAGCCTAATTAATTCCACAGTTAATTTGGAGGTAACCCAGCGCCAGCCAGGCTGTGCTGCAGAAGAACGGGAGGAAGAAGAAGTATGAAAGGGAGCGAGACAAACTGTCCCAAGCAGGGATGCCAGGTAGCACGGAGGAGAAACCAGGCAGAAACAAATAGGCTGACAGGAAAGCAAAAAACAAGGTACACAACAGCACTGGATCCCTTTCAGCATTTTCTAAATTTAGCAGCTCTCTAGAATTCATTTGGAAAGCTTTAATTTAGGACTTTACACCACTAGTATGGCCAAGTTTTTTTAAGTTAAGGAAAACCATAAGTTTCATACTATTCCAGATGTTACTTCATTAAAAAATGAACACCTTCATGTTTGGCTGGCCTGTAACCCTCATCAACATTACCATCAGAACTGGATCCAAATTAGATGCCTTCCTAAGTGCCAGTTTCTCCTCTTTGACAAACGCTTTAAGAAAAACATGAGGTCATCTTTTATGATCACAGTCTTGTAGCCAGAGTCAGAAGAGGTGAAACTGTTAGTGAACTTCAGAAATTTGGTTTTAAACTGCCTGAACAGCTACTAAATATACAACATAGCCTGCAACTTCTGCCACAGTGTGGGCAGGTCAATATATTTAAACTAAATGACCAAGATACAGGATGTATTAGAGAGTGGAAACAAAACCAAACAAACCCCCAACCATTTTAAACATCACGTCCATCCAGAAAAAAAAACCAAAAAAGCAGTTTGACACAGAAAATGAGGAATATGAAAGGCTCAGTAGCAAGTTTTGGAAAGCTGAGAACGACTTTATTTCAGTACAGATTTACCTTCCTGGAGGATCATTGTTAGTTCTACCAATGCTACAAACTATTTACCGTAGCCTGAAATCAGATTCCTGTATCCAAAACACTTTATCATTCTTAGATGATAATAACTTAGATAATAAATATTAACTCTATGTACATTCTGTGTAGTGAAAAAAAAATCCATACCAGACAGAAAACCTAAGACTACCCAAGTTCTGATGTCAGTATTGGTCTTAACCCAGTCTCTGTTTTTTAGACCAAGTGCCTCAAAATTTTTTGGCCTGTACATAACACCCCACCCCACCACCCCCAAATAAACAAAAACAGTATCTAGGCTCACTAAACAAGTATTTGTAGTCTGGTGATATCATACGTGGTTATCTCAAACATCAGGTAATTGGCTGTTTGCAGGCAGGCAGAGGACACTTCGCCACCAGGAAATTGCAGGTAACTGTTCCCGAAAGAGCCATCCCCTTCCTTCATGCCACTCAGCCAGAAACCTCACCCCGTTGTTCTAGGGTGTTGTTCACCAGCGCCCTGGTAACTGGGAAACTCCATCACCACGTTCAGTGTGTACGGGCAGGCCCCAGGGCAGCTCCAGCAGGACAGGCCACCAGCTCTTCCTGCTCCCTCTTCAACAAGCAGATTTCTTAAGCCTGTGAGCGCTCAGACCAGCAACCGCTAACTCTTTATCAGCTAACTCACAGAGGGAAGGGGGAAAAAAAAAAGTTTGGGATCTCTCCCATGGCTGAGGAAGCCATAAAAAAAACAGTAGCAGAAGTTTGCTCTGGTCTGCCAGTATTTCTGCATACCTCTGACCACAGGGACTTGTTGACCCCTTCAGCACCCGTTAGGAGCAGAGAGACTCATTCCAAAGCCTCATCTGAAAGACTTTTAGAATAGTCTTTCTGCCTATTGCAAGTATCTGCCTTGCAGGTCCCTACGCCCCCTTCAATCTGTGCAAGGGAAGCAAGGGCATGGGCGATATAGCAGCTTCAATCTTGCCACTTCTGACCCAGCTATCACACTGGGTACAATACCTTGAGGTTTTCATTGATTTGGGACTAGGTAGAAGCCAGTCAGCCAGGAACCAACACTGACAAGACAAATCCTGGCAGNAAAGCTAATGCTGGGTTGAGAAAAAAAAAAAAAAAAAAAAAAAAAGAGAAGCATCAGCATTTCCAAAGTCTCTTTGCAGAGACCAGGCAGCTGAAGGATACACAGAAATGAGTGAGATTCCAGGCACAAATAGGAAGAGGTAAGGGTGGCACAGCTCTTATTTTGGAAAGGACCTTGTCAGAGTGATCCCTTCAAATTAATTAACAACTATAGTCTGAAAGTCCACTTGAAATGCATACCTACCCCCTACCCCAAGAAATATCACCCCACAAGCAGTGCCAAATTTATCATCACTATTATCACACACATTTGTTTGTTGCACCATTTCTGGCTACTTGCAGATACCTGCAATTATCCTATGAGACAACACCACAGTCTCGGGCATGTGGCACTGCACAGAGCCATTTCACGTCATTAAGCCAGCAGAAAATCCAGGAAAAATAGGATAATAAAAAAAAAAAAAAAAATGTATGTAAAGAGAAAGTTCTCTACCAGGTTAGCAAGCTGAGTCAGCTGAAGGTGTGTCTAGAAAAGTGCCAGAACTGCCATAAAAGCAAGGGAAAGAAAGGCTGGTAGGGCACAGACATCTCCTCTTGCAGGAGCAAAGAGCACCACATCACAGCCCGAACCGATCCAAGTTCATACCAAGACAGCCCTCTCCAGTGCTCTCTGCATGGCAGCACTGCGCCTGGACCATTTGGCTCTACTGAGTTAAGCTCTGCTTTTTTTGGAGGGGACAATGTGCTAGAGGTTCAGCCAAATTGGCACGAGAAGGATCGAACCAGTGGCAAATAGGTAAAATGATGGCATGCTACTTGGGAAAGAAGATGACTCAACCCAAATCAAGTGGGAAGTTGAGAGCCAAGAGAACAGCATTGCAGCTAAACAAGGCATCTGGAGCAGAAAAGCAGCCACAACAGGAATTCCCTTGTGACTAGACATGAAAAATTATTACATAATTGCTCTGGGTGATTAAAATGCAGCCTTCAATGAACCACTTCCCTCTACACCACCCCCAAGAGGTGGAATGATCTGGAACGCTGCGGGTGCACACAGAGGGATGCTGTGCCATCAACCGCTGCAATTTAATCAAGCCGCAGTCCTTGCCCATTACTAGCTTTTGGTGTCCATTATACAAATTGGCATTCAGAACAACAAACAACCCCACCACATAATGCAATCGAACACAGCAGACAGGTCATCCTAGTAACCGAGGGAAAAAACCAACACCCATCAATGCTTTAACTACGAGCTTCTGCAAAAACTTTGCCCCAGGATTAGAGGCTGGCTTTGCAAATGGTCAGAAGATCGAGGCACTACAGAAGTCAACGAGAAGATTAGAAAAGTCCCTGCTGAGTACACGCTCCAACTTCCTGCTAGGCTTTGCAGCTACGTATGCTTAGTTGTCATTTTGTTGTTTATTGCATTAATGCTGATAATTTACCTGAAGCATCACTTTGGAAATGGGTAAAATGAGACCTCGGGTTTCCCCATGGCAAAAAAGAAGAGTATTTCTCAGCATCCTTACTTTGGACAGTGGCAAGATACACAGACCATCTAAAAGACAGATTTATTTATTTATTTATAACTAGCCTTTTGCCTGAAGGCTAGTGCAGGATACATCTCTCAAACAATACACATGCACTCTGTTTATAGCAGCGTCATAATGGTGATGTTGTGATAAAGAATAGATTAAAATCCTCAAAGAAGCATTTAGCAGTGAAAAAGCCTTACAAGTGAATTGTCCTGAAGGAAGACATTTATGTACAGACCAAGTTGAAGTCCAAGATTTATGTATCAGGTCAGGACATCAGATCAGATGGGTGATTTAATATGGCCACTGGAATCCCTGGGGTTAAATTATGCATCTGACCTCTTTGCTATATGTATTTCAACAGTGTTAAATAATAAGCAGTACATCCTTTATTACCATTTCCAGTTCTAATGACTGGCAGCACTATAAAAAGCACCGTTCCCAGTGACTCAGTCAAGGAGGTCAGGATAATGGCAGTGCCTAGGGTGGCAATGCCACTCTTCAAGGAAGATGCCAGGCCACAACCTGGCTCCAGCAAAGACTCAAAGAGAAGCAAGGCTGGACACAGCAAGACCTCCACTCCATCAATCCCAAGCATGACACAGACTGGGAGAAAATGGGCACCGGGGAAGGGAGAGCTGAGAAAGCCTGGAGAGAGAGACATCTGACGAAGGGTACCGTTAGGAGAGAGACTATGGAGACAGTAAAACTTAACACAGTTTAAGGACAGATATCTGCTCCTGGGGAACAGGGGACAGCAGCATCTCACATGCACGTACATCAAGAAAATGCAGAACAGGAAATGTGCTTTGTGCTAAATAACCAAAATTGTTTCATCGTTTCTGAAGGCAAAGCAGTGATGGAGCATCCAGCAGTGATTAGCTTGGACCGTTGAAGAGAGAACAAGGGGATTTACTGGCCAAACAAAAGTGCATTTTTTATTAATATACTTTTGGCGCTCTCTATGACATTTCAGTATAACCCCTGGCTACTACACAGATGAGCGTATATTAGACTAAGATTTAATAAAACTCTATTTAGAAGGATGAGAACATTGCATAATACGTTACAGAAACAAATGTATTTTTGAGGGGAGTTAAGGGAGATCTGAACATCCAGCCTTCTGAATTCACCCAGGGCAGCTCTTTCTCACAAAGGACGGTGGGATGCACGTTAAGAGGAGTCAGCAGTTAGGAGAACTGCTCCCACAGTATCAGAGCTCCTGGGGGTTCATAAGAAAGGAAGTCTGAATTAAGCTACACTGATGTTCTGCCTGGGTTTTTCCTCTCTTTGTTCATCAGGATAAAAACAGACAGCACACCCACCCAGGAAACCCCCCAAACAAAAGCACAAACTAAGGAGGAATCCTGACCCTGAGAAAACAACCTAATTATAATTACATGGGATTACAAATCAAAGCATAAAAGCTGCCAAGTTTTTGGAAGCAAGCATACAACAAAAATAAAAACTCCACACTGGAAAAACCCATAGTCTCAAAAGATGATTATTATTCTTTCTAAGAGAAAACAAGACAGCAGGGACCACAGATGTTTATTTATCCCTTAGAATTGATCTGCCCTTTACTGCAAGTTCTTCCAAAGAACACTTTTTTTATTATTTTTAAAGAAGCATGCAAGATAGCAAACTAACTCTCCCTCGACCTTTTGTGGCCAGCTTGATGATGACCTTCAAAAGGTTCAAACGTTTAAAAAAAATTTTTTTTACAGTTCACCCTAAAAAGAAATATTTCAAGATTTTTTTTTTCCCCCCACACACTTAAGCATCAGTGTTAAACCCTAAAACATATGAATAGCTCAGTCTCTGGTTATAAACAGAAGGAAAATCTGCCTCTCGAATGTCAAATTTCATTATGCACTTCTACATCACAAACCGTTCAAGTCCACCATGTGCCTGTGTTTTTCTTATGAACGAAACATAGCCGGGTTACTTTTTTCTTTTCTTTTTTTTTTTTTTTTGAAATGCATTCTGTGTTCCAGGTTTTGAGGGATTTGCTTTACCTGCTTTTTCCCGTTGCACATGCCTTCAAGGGACACAAAGAAAAACTGAAATTATTTTCAATGATTAAATGCGAATGCGTGCAGGTGACCAAAGCACAATCATGCCGGTCGTCTGATTATTGCTGCATTTCTTTCTCCCAACTAGATAAGCACAATTAATCCAAAACACTGCTTTCAGGCAGGAAGTAATTTTTACTGATCTTGGTGGGGGTGGGGGGCGTCCTGAGATTGAGGGAACTACTTTCCTGGTGTAATAGTTTCATTTTACTTTTCCAAGAGCTCCTGTTGCCTGTTAATACCAATGAGGCCCATCCACAGCCGGCAGGGCTTTCGCAGGGCCGGTACTATAAAAACGCAAAAGCTTTCAGGTGAAAAGGCGAGGCATTTTTTTGCATGCACTGCTCAGCAAATATGAAGCAAGAGCAGGAAGCGGCACAGCCCTCCTCACTAGAAATTTTCCACCTTTGCCATTCCATTAGGAAACACAGAGTAGCACGTACTTTCTGCCTCTGGAGTACAACAACTTGCGCGAGCCGTTTCTCCTTCTAATGCTCTACCGACACAGTTATCGAGGGAGTAAGTACAAAACAAGAAGAATTCAGCAGAACTTTGTCTCGTTTTCCTCCCAACAGCGACCACCTCATCAGCTTCCCCAGAAATCAACCTGGTTTTTGGTTTGTGTGGCTGCTCTAGTATACTTGCACAAAGATGAGCGATACCGCAACCAGAGCCTCCTCCACGACCCTCTCCCCGCACTCACTGGTGACACTTGCCTGCAGTGTCTTCCCCACAGACACCTGCATCCCAAGACAGCAGGACAGCTGCCACTCCTGGGATCCCAAAGAGCTGCCAAGGATCCCATTTCAGGAGATAACTTTGCAGCTCAGAGCCACAACCAGCACCCAGGTACAAACCCACAGGAGGGACGCCCGGCGTGACACCCAGGCAGGGAAAGGATTACGGGGATGCGGGACTTACTCCTGGTGGGAAGGTAACTCACGGGGCATCTGAGCGACCCGGCAGCAGCAGGCACGGACAGACCCGCGCGTCCCGCTGCTCCCCTCGTCTTGGGAAGAGCGGGTGCCGAGTGGGGAGTGGGGCCGGGGTTGGGCCGAGGGGGTCCGTGAGGGCAGGACGGGGGTGGGGGGGTGCGGGAAGCCGCCTTTCTCACCTTGCTCACGACGTTTTGGACGAGGCCGGCTCTGATGCGGTAGTGCCACTCGTGGCAGTCGCACTCGCTGGCGTTGCCCCCCGCGGGGGTGGGCAGCCCCGGCGGCGGGAAGATGCTGCCGTTGCCGCTGCGGTTGGCGTGGCTCGGCGCCAGGGACCCGCTCCAGTTGCC